>APFE031137590.1:0-19008 GCA_000404065.3 Pinus taeda
CTTGCAAACTCACATATAATCATCACACGGGCTGGTCACTTATGTACATTCACAATCATCACAAAGATCTATGCATAGTAAAACTCATTTGGATTGATACTGATGCGCATGTCTGCAAATTTATTAATGGAGTGATGGTTAATGAGCGTTTGGGAGGTACGAAAAACTGACATGAGAGGACGGGAATGGTGACTCATTAACAGACTTTACCCTTTTAGAAATATTCGCTGCAAAACGCACGAATCTGCGATTTCGCAGCGCGTTTAGTTTTGAATTGTCATAATGCGCTGCAAAACGGCTTGATGGTGATGCTGCAAAATGGCTGAACAATGATTATGCAGCGAAACGGACCAATAAGAGACTGCGCTACGAAATTGCGAAAAGGATCGGTGACATGGATTAGACAAGACATGTCTTATGGAAGCATGATGGTGGAGGGTGACCGATAGGATTAGAATATTCTTTACATCAAACATCTTTAAAGCTTCAACCCTAAGTAAGAAACATAGACTAAAAACAATTTAACACCAATTTTATGCATTGGACTTTGGGCAAAGGGTTATATACAAATGTTTACAGTTCTAAGTGATAACACTTGTACTGCGCAATCCTCATTAGCAATCTCAATCAATGATTGCGCAAATCTCATGCACATTTATAGTCACAACTGATAGTAGTCTCACCCTTTCACCCACCTCTAACACTTGTCTCCACTGAACTATCCATGCACTGAGTTAAATGATGTATTCTTTAGTTGATTTATGAGTTAATAATAGTGAATTAATTAATAATTAATTCACACCACTCATCACTAGGTATTTGTTCAGTTAGAGCTAAATAACAACTAGGTTCAACTAAGTTCAACTGAACACAAACTCCATCACTCCTCAATCAACTCCACCAAAAATTCAATCACTTGAGTTCTAACTAAAGTCCCATCATTGCAATAGCTCAACTCAAACTCATAGGGGAAAAGCATATTTCCTTTTGGGTTGCATTGTGCCACATCCGTAGCTCGAACTGAAGTTCTGCAAGAGGATAAGATAATGTTTATAGTCCAAATATTATTAAGAGCTAATAATATTCGACTGTTCTATTTTTTGACTGACAGTCTAAAAATAGACTCTGCCCATATGTCTAAAAATAGAGGTCCATCTATTTTTACCAACATGACCAACCATCCATAAATAGCATCCTGCAACTCATAGACCATGATCCTAATGTCTAAAAATAGACATAGTCTAAAAATACACTTTGCGCCAAAAATAGTCTGCGGGCCCACTTAGTGAAGGCGACTTCTTTTCACTAAGCTCCATCATCTTGTTGCATTTTCAACACTCCCTCTCAACAAGATATGGATTATCTGCAACCCCTATCCTACCTTTGTGTTATTCGAATTTGCTCCTGGTGAGCGCCTTCGTCAGGATATCAGCATCTTGATCCTCCGTGGGAATGTATGAAAGTAACATGATTCTCCGCTGCACACAATCTCTGATATGATGGTACCTGATGTCGATGTGCTTGGATCTATAATGAAATACTGGATTAGTCAAGAGTTTAATGCAACTCTAATTATCACAATAAATCATAGTAGGCTCCAAGTGTGACCCGAACAACCCGACCAGGATCTTCCTCATCCATATAGCCTCGCATGCAGCCAATCTTGCTGCCATATACTCGACCTCTGCTGAAATGAGTGCCATGGATCTCTGCTTCTTGCTATACCAAGAAAATGTTGTCGACCCGACGCTGAAGATCCCTCCAGATGTGCTCTTTCTGTCCGTTGGGCTCCCTGCCCAATCTGCATCTGTGAAGCCACATAACTTCACCTCGTCCTCTTGTCTATACCACAATCCATATCCCGATGTGCCTCTGAGATAATGCAATACATGCTTGCGTGCCTTCCAGAAGAGCTTGGTTGGCTTAACCATAGCTTGTGAAAGGTGGTTAACAGCATAGCATATATTGGGTCGTGTATTAACCAAATACATAGGCGACTCCACCAACTGTCGATAAACAGTGGCATCCACTACCTCTGCTGAAGTAGCACCCTCCTTCCTCCAACCTCCAGGAAGAGGAGTATCAATAGGCTTGCAGCCATGCATGTTGAACTTCTCCAGTATCTCTCGGGCATACTTACCCTGAGAAACAAATAGTCCATCACTACGCTGCCTCACTTTGTAGATCCATCTCGAATCCACCACTGATTTCCCCTCCGGTCTTGGGACAATCTCCCATGCACTGTTTCTGACAATCAAATCATACTCTTCCACCATGGCATCTACCCATGCAGGATCCTCCACAGCTTCCTCGAAAGAGAATGGCTCAGTCACGACACATTTTCTCACAAGAGCCATGTATCCAGTGTACTGATCAGGTGATTGTCTCTGTTTGCGTTGTGCTATAGGTGGTCCTACAACCTTCTCTGCATCTTGAGCCAGTCACTTAGCTTTTGTAGTGCGCTTTCACCCTCTGATGGTTGGTGCTACATGAGTGGTCTCTTCCACTCCATGAACTTCATCTTATGGTTGATCCACATCCTGAAGCTCATCCTTAGGAACTAATAGCTCCTCATCTGCATGCAAGCGTGGCTCCCTCTCAAGTGAACACTTCATGGCTTTCTCCTCCTGAAATTTGATATCCCGCCGCACAACAGTATTGTGACTGTCTGCAAATGCACATGATAGTTGTGGGGCATATCAGTGTACCCCACAAATATCCCAACCTCTGCGGTCGGCTCCAGCTTCTTCTTGGCATCCTTCGTCACATGTATTTAAACAGGAGAACCAAAAATCCTCAAATGGGAAATATCAGGCCTCTTACTAGAATAAGCCTCCTCGGGTGTACTCATGCCAAGTATCTTGTGAGGACAACGGTTCTGCACATATACTACAGTATTTCATGCCTCTGCCCACAAGTGAAGGGGTAGGCCCTGATCATGCAACATCACTCGTGCAACACCCATGATCGTTCTGTTCTTCCACTCAGCAACCCCGTTCTGCTATGGGTTATGGGGAGCTATGAGCTCTCTTCGAATCCGTTCTGCACTGCAAAAGTCCTTGAACTCGCCAGAGATGAATTCACCACCATTGTCGCCCCTAAGATCCTTCACCTTCTTCCCCGATTCCTTCTCGACCAATGCTTTGAACTCACAGAACTTTGCGTATGTCTCTCTCTTCTTTGCATGAAGAAGATCCAGCACTTTCGAGAGAAATCATCAACAAAGATCACATATTACTTGTGCTTTGCTGTCGAAGCTACTGAGAAAGGTCCACACACGTCTGTGTGAATTCTCTCAAGGATTGTCTTAGCGTGACTATCCTTCTCGTGAAAGGTGGCTTTCACAAATTTTCCCAAAGTACACCCCTTGCACTAATCTGACTGCGCAAGAGTGCCTTTAGGAAGCCCAGTAGAAATCTGCTGCAGTATCTTCAAAGCTCCATGGTGAAGGTGGCCCAATCTCCGGTGCCACAGCTTGCCATCATCTCGGCTCACCACTCCTTTTGCCTTGCATGCCATTGCTGTGCAGCCATCTACATGCAATTGATAAAGGTTCTTGACTCGAACCCCTATCTTCCGGGTTTCTCCAGTTGTCTTACTGCACAGGAAAGCCTTTCCCTCGCTGAAAACAACATCATATCCCTTGTCTTCTAAAATCGCCACAGAGATAAGATTCTTCTTCAATCCTGGAACATGCATCACTTCCTTCAATACGAAGGGTTTACTAGACTCCCTCTCAAAGGAAATGGTATCGATACTGGTCGCATTATATCTACCATCATTGCCCATCTCGATGTGCACTCCAAGATCTTTCTCATCCAGATTAGAAAACAAATCTTGATCTCCTGTCATGTGAAAAGATGCACCACTGTCCAAGAACCATACCGATCCCATCACACTTGATACCAAGCATGCGATCAGTGAAAAATATAGCTCAAACTGCGAGGCTAAGGCCTCTCCTGCTACAAATCCAACAACTTGCTTATTTTTCTTCTTCTGCGGACAATTTGTGGCATAATGTCCATGCTGGTGACAGTGAAAGCACTTCACCTTGGACATGTCCTACTTCTTGCCTTTCGCATCGGAATGAGAAGATTTCTTGTTCTTCCCCTTCTTTGCTTTGGCAGCAAAAGCACAATTTTCTTCATTAGATGCCTTTGATGAAGATCCGTCCTTGGTATTCCACCTGATCTCCTCTTGCACAAGATCAGACAAAAGTCTCTCCCATCCTGGTAATTTTTCCTGACCATTGACAGAGTCTTGATAGTAATGCCAACTCTTCGAAAGACCAACGAGAGCCAAGCTCACCAAGTCCTCATCATCGACAGTCACCCCCACACTTCCTAGCTCATCCCGGCATTGGGTGAACTTCGTGAGATACTTGGGCATACTGTCTCCTTTCTCACACTTAATGTTTTTGAGTTTATCCTTGAGTGCCAACTTCCTCTAGTCACTCTTGCTTTGGAATAAATCTGTCAACGCTTTCCACATCAAGTATGGAAAATCCTTTCCATGCAGGCTGGATACAATGTGATCCTTCACGCCCTCCAACAGAATCCTTCAACACTTTGTTGTCTTCTTTTGCCAAGCCTCAACTTGAGTAGCATCAGTAGGCTTTGGGAATTCAGCATCTATGAACTCCTTCAACCCATTTTCATCTAACATCACCTCCATCCTGTCTTTCCATGCAATATAATTCGAGCTTCCTTCAAGGGCATATTCCAATCACAATCCATTGAAAGACATTTCAACTTCGACACCAAGGAAACACTGCTACAAATTCGAATTCCACCAACTCAAAACTCAACTGCTTCTGATCTAAAATTCGTGAGAACAAAGTATTTATCATATAGAGATTGACTGTATGGGCATTTACCGGATATCTCACCTTCCAAAAGAAGGATGAATCCAGAAGCTACTTGGCTCGATTACAGACTCTTCCTAAAGAAATAAAATGTAATCACTTTCTGAATAATAGATTTGATGATCAACTTCGCTCCGATACCATGTAGAAATTTGAATAATATAACACTTATTCACAGATATTATCTTGATTATACACTATTTACGGAATGCATGCATAATACATAACCTCCTCTACCATTGATCATCAATTTGCGGAATTAAAAAAACAATCGTATGCGCACATTGAAACATCAATCACACATATCAACACAATATGTAATGGGGAAAGCATACAGCTGAAAACCCCCGACTATCTATATATTATAATGATAGAGAACATGTAAAAATACATAGTACAATACTCCTCACAAGTACTTAGTACTATCTCCACATGCTACACACAAACTAGCTCAGATCTGAACAAGTCACGGGTTCAAATCTCCTCCACTGTTTGCCTGCCTCTACTGCACAATCCAAATTGAGAATAGATGAGATCCAAGTTCGAATCACCTTGGCTTGTACTGTGTAATCCTCATTGGCAATCTCAATCAATGATTGTGCAAATCTCATGCACAGCTATAGTCACAACTGATAGTAGTCTCACCCTTTCACCCACCTCTAACACTTGTCTCCACTGAACTGTCCATGCACTGAGTTAACTGATGTATTCTTTAGTTTATTTACGAGTTAATAATTAGTGAATTAATTAATAATTAGTTCATGCCACTCATCACTAGTGTATTTGTCAGTTAAACTAAATACAACTAGTTCAACTAAGTCAAACTGAACACAACTCCATCAACTCCTCAATCAACTCCACCAAATTCAATCACTTGAGTTCTAACTGAAGTCCATAATGCAATAGCTCAACTAACCCTTAGGAAAAGCGTATTTCCTTCTGGCAGTTGCATGTGCCACATCCGTAGCTCGAATTGAAGTGCTTCAAGAGGATAAGATAATGTTTATAGTCCAAATATTATTAAGAGCTAATAATATTCGACTGTTCTATTTTTTGACTAGCAGTCTAAAAATAGACTCCACCCATATGTCTAAAAATAGAGGTCCGCCTATTTTTACCAACATGACCAATCATCCATAAATAACATCCTGCAACTCATAGACCATGACCCATATGTCTAAAAATAGACATAGTCTAAAAATAGACTTTGCGCCAAAAATAGCTTGCGGGTCCACTTAGTGAAGGCGACTTCTTTTCACTAAGCTCCAGCATCTTGTTGCATTTTCAACAATTGACACACAAACAATTTCAAACCCAAATTGCTTGAATGCTCTGAGGAATTGTGGGCTCCTTAAATTCTTCCTCACACCAAGTCAACGGGCTCAACCTGAATTTCTATGGTATTCGATCAGTCTCTGGGATATCAATCAAGAAGTTTTCATGACCTGTGACCAAGAACTATAGTTGGAAACTTCAAACATTTATTTCATCACAGAACTGTCCCAAATACGGGAACCATCAATATGTATGGGTTAAGGCCCATTGGGGCAAGCGTGACCATGTTACTTACAAAATACTATTCGGAAGCACTCAAATAAAAAAGCAGCAAGATGGAGATCATGACTCTTCGGGATCTTATGCTGAGAGTGTTGTTGTTGACCATTAATAGAGTGGCTAGGTGTTAAGCACAACATGAAACGAACAAGTCAAATTTTCAGTATGCTATTGGCTGTATGACACTGACTATCTTCAACTGGGCGAAAGCCATGAAGATAAACATGAAGTGCCAGCTATCAAAAGCCAAGGCGGGCAACCTGAAGCAATTTTGCTATGGGTCTATTCTACTGACCTTATTTTTGGAGTGGGTCCCACTATTCCACTACCAGCTTGCTGAGGTGGAATAACCATTGCGACGAGACCCACAGATGGTCTGTTGGAGTGCATTGATGCCTAATATTACCGGGGGCCAACAAATGTACTATAAGCTTGCCTTTTTCTCGTGGCTACGATGACAACTGATTGTAGTAGAGTATTGGCCCTACAATAGTACTGACTTTCGTAGTGATCCAGATATGCCACTCCTAGAGGGGGAGGATTATGATGATGGAGGTAAAAACAAACAATTTTAATTTTAATTTTTTTATTGTTTTTGAAATATATGCGTTCATGACATTTTGATTTTATAAATACAGATGTGGGACCAGAGCATCCTGTCGGGATGTCCCTGATTTCCAGGCGTGGTGCTCGGCAGTTCGATGTCGCTCCTTATCAGGAAGGAAGCAAAAAGGAGGAGGAGATCACGCGGAACCTCGAGGGATTGACCTATAGTATCCCAAAGTATGCTCAAATGGGTGATGTCCCATGCAATATCAGAATCACATAGTGGGGGTATCAGATCGGATCCATCAACTGCTGACTCGTGTAGTACGAGCAATTACATGTTACCATTAGCATCATGTTGATTAGTTCATAGGTCTAGCATTCCACATTTTCGAGGCCTATGAGCCACGGATGTATAAGGCCTACGAGCCATGGATGTATTTGAACACACATGTTATTTTTCGGTGTTTTGATGTATAACAAACATTATCGAAATATATAATATATATATATCTATATTTCCTTGCTTACTATGATACAAATGTTTTTTTTCACATGTTTCACAAATGTCTATCCAACACATAATTAGCTAATGCATTTGTTAATGTATTCATGTGTCTAGGAATATGATGATATGTAATGTAATCAAAATTTCTCTCCAATAGACAAATACGTAGATACATTCTCAATATTTGAGAGTTTCTGACAGAATATTTCCCATTGAATTGAAGAAAAACAAGCTGTGAATCAAGGTTGACAACCAATTCTCAGATGCCAAGAGTGATAGCTTCTGACAACAATTCGATAACTGTACTCTACTTAGCGATGTTATTAGTTGGTTGACTAAGACAAATACCTTGAAGATTAATCAACTCACCATGGGGGTCATAAATGGCCGATGCCGTAGATGATAGATTATGGGTAATATGGCAAGCACCATTAGCAAAACTAATGTGAGGAGACACCGACATATGCAAAGTAGGAAAAAAAATAATAAGTAGGAAAGCGGCTTGCAAAACAACACACCAAACCACACTGTACAAAATGAATAACACACTATTGTACAAAAGTAGCCATGCAAGATGACCTAGGCATAATGCTTTTGGAGGGAGTCCATGCTCAGACTTAGGTAATCAAATAACAAAGATGAAAGTCAGAGTTTTACCATTGACATGATGAGAAAGCATCAACTCGGCCAATAATAGAGTAGAACTCATATAAGGCTGTGCCCCCATGCCCCCTGGGTGAGGGAGGGTTACAAGTCATAAGATGACAATCCCATTGCAATAATGGAAAAACGGTAAAAACTCAGGGAGGGAGAAAAAACCTAAATCTATGAAGAGATAAAGGTGCCTTCAGTTGAAATATCTTGACAATGTCAGGAAAAACCGACATGTGAATAGGTAGCGGAGAAGAGAACTTCTCAAGACATATATACATGACCACCGAGCTAGGAAAGAACGAGGAATGATGGTGAGTGTCATTCCAAGGTACTTTCTTCAGAGACATTACTTCCATGATACTCTCGTCAGAAAGAAAAGTCTCGGTTAAGGGATCAGGAGATTATGAAAAACCAATCCACGGGGATTGAGAATACGCATTGAGAGATGTTCTCAAAACAGGATGATTGAAGGACACCGAAGGTGAAGCCGAAACAATTTCCACGTAATTAATATTGGCGGGACTTCACAACATAACCTCGCCTTATGTATCAACAAGATCGAGTGAAGGAATGACCCAAGGATTAGACTTGACTGAAATCATGTTGACAGAGGCAACATGAGGAGGTGGGAGCGGAAAAATGCCCATCAAGGCAGGATATTTACAGAGTCTTGTCCCCACACTCTCATAAGGAGCACCGTGTGCTTGAAATATGGAACATTGCCATCCGAGGAGGAAGAGGTAAAGAAGGACAGTTGGTCGACTCTAACTATCTTCCCTTGATGGGAAAAACAAATCACATGGAAAAGGGAGGAGGCTACAACATGCATGGCATGGGTCCATCTCCGTCCAAGTATAATATTGTAGTTAAGATTAGTGTCAATGATCTCTACTTCGACGTGTACTGTCTTACCTTCCAAGTAATGGCAAGTTTGGGAAGGACACCGAATGGTCATGAATCTTGTCCATCAAAAGCTTCTAAAGTGTTGGGGGACTGGTTCAGAGTAGGAGAACCAATCACCTTCCAATAAGTGACCGACATGATGCAGGTGGAAGCACCTTCATTTATGACGGTCCTATGAATGGTTTTCTCATTTATGATCACCTAAATGAGAAAGGAAATCTGATGAAGTAAACACAAAACATGATTTTCAAGGTCAAAACAAATGAGATTAGAGTTAGCTGGATCAATAGCCCCAATAGATGACAATAATGATTTCCGCTGAGAAGGACAACTTTGAAGGACCTCGAGAGTAGACATCGCTGATGGAACTTGAGCCAAATCTTCAACAATGTTATTATGTTGAGCGGCTCAAACGTTGGGATTGTACAAGGACTTTCATAACACACCTTGAGAAGGTGGTTGAATGGAAAAATCAAGACTAGGTCGCTCTATGTGGAGAGGACTAGTAGTGGACGGGGCAGAAGAAGAAGGGGTACCTTCTTTCTCTTTCTCTACTGTCGGGGTAGGATTTTGATAATGTTTTGACCCGGTAGCCACGTTAATCAGTGTAATCATCATGAACACTTGTGAACCTGTGGAAGTGGATGACTGAGGCTGGCCTACCATTTGGGTCTGCTGGGACGGAAATGGATCTTTTAGAACAACTGAGGTCCCTTTGAGCAAACGACTAACTTTAGATCATCTAGGACAATCCTTAGTATAGTGATCCTCCTCACAGATGAGGCATGGATATTTGGGCTTCTGTTGGGAAGCATCACCAACGGATGACTTAGGAGGACCCTGTTTCGAGGCATCGACTTTACCCTTGCCTTAGCCTTTCTTCTTACCTTTGGAGGATTTATCTCTTGCGGTAGACTAGATAGCATGAACCTATGAGGTTTTACCAGGGCTGAATGAATTACGAAAGGAATCATTGGGAGCAGTGTTGGGGACTGACTTTTGTTTGGAAGAAGATTTTGTAAGGGTCTGAGTCATTAAACCAATTACTCCATCAACAGGAGGCGTAGCTGGAGACTTAGATGTCGTCAGGTCAAATGATGGTCTGGGCGCATTGGGTAACACATCATATAATGTTTTAGATTGTGAATGGACGAGGTCTAGATACTGGGCGCGTGCGATGGCTTGTTCGTTAGTAATGCATCCACCCATAACAATGTCCTCAACAATTTTGTTAACAAATGATTTGGTGAACCACTCAGTCAACAACTGATCAATAATCTCAAACTTAATCAGGCAACGCCTATGTCTCCATTCATGGATGTGATTAGAGATGTGGGTCACAGTGTCTTGCTTGAGTGACGTTAGCAAATGGGTGCCAGTCTCATAGTGAACCAACAACCAGAAATGTGTGAGAAAGGCCATGGCAAGAGTGTTAAAGTCATGATAGGTATTTCGAGGTAGGTCGATATACGATTTGGCTGCAACAACTGTAAGAGTTTGTTGGAAAAGCTAAAGACGAAAGGAATCATCAACGTAGGAATTCGAGGAGCACCAGAGGTGATATGTCATCACATGGGCTTATGGATCCTCTTTTGCTTTTCCTTCAAACTTCGAAAAATCACTTAGAATCTTGGATGGAATTGGAGGCCAGTATGGCGAATGAAGAATCGGGTCATTCATCAATCTAGACACATATGGAAATTCTAGTGTAGCTAAGAATGACAATTGGGTATTGAAAGGCATTTGGGGTTGATAAGGGGGCCTAGATGGCGAGGCCCATCCTTACTGGTAAGGATTTTTTCCCCATGGTGGAGGATTTTGTCCATATGGCATTTAATTTTTCCCCCACTGTAAGTTACCTTGCCCGTAGGGAGGATTTTGACCTTGAAAGCCTTGAAACTGTCTGACCATAGGTTGTTGATAAGCAACATATGGGTTAAAAGGTTGTTGAGCATGATGTCCTTGGACATATGGATTTTTCACCTGATGTCCTTGAGCATAAGGGTTTTGGACCTACTGCCCCTGGACGAAAGGGTTTTGGACTTGCTGCCCTTGGACAAAAGGATGCTAAACTTGTTTCCCTTGGACATAAGGATTTTGTGCCTGTTGCTGTAGCAATTGACCCTGACCTTACCCTTGCCGAGGTTGACCCTATTGATATGAGTATAAGGGTTTCTATTTCCCGGGTTGACCTTGTTGCTTCAAGGGTTGACCTTGTGGCTATAAAGGTTGTCCCTATGGCTGTAGAGGTTGACCTTGCGGCTGTAAAGGCTATCCCTGTGGATGCAGGGGTTGACCTTGTGAAGGAATAGGCTGGAAGGATTGTGGTGCAGACTGCACTTGCTGCTGCATGATTTGCTGCAACAGTTGTGAGGGTTTCCCATGTGGTTGTTGTAGTTGTCCTTGTTGCGACATTATATGGCTTTGCTGCTACATGGATGGCCCTTGCTATTGTAGAAGCTATCCTTGCTACTGCAAAGGTACTTGAATAGTTCCCAGAATGACACCTTGAAAGTTCCTGAACTATATCTGGCCATACCCACTAGGCGCGACGGACGGACCAGGCTAGACATAAGGTCCAGGCTGAGGGATGTAGGGCATATTAACCATTGCTTGTGAACCATATGGAACTTAAGGAGGTCAGTACTGAACCTAAGCCATATTAGGCTGCTGGTACACGATGTTACTTGACCTAGATGGACCAACAGGGTTCAACTATTGGTACTAGACATTACTCGATGTAGTGGGACCAACAGGGTTTAGAATGACACCAAAAGAGGGTTGGTTCATTCCAACCATGTGATATTGTGATCCACTCACATTGGTTGCACCAAACATCATAGAAACATTTCAACTTTTCCCCCCAGGTGGTGGCACAACCCGTCCACTTACTAGAGGGATCGAAGAACTGACAGAGACATGACTCGAGACTATTGGTTAAACCAGGCGGGTTACTTGGACCGACAAAACAAGAGGTTTTGGAATGGTGGTTGCACCAGGACTGAAGTAACTACAAAATGCACCATTTGTTGGGAGTTCAGGTTTTGAATGAACAGACCTGAGGTAGGCATAGACCCAGATGCCCAGATAGGGTTGTCATATAGTGATGAGGCAGTAGGCACGCTGGGAACCAACTGAGCTAATTTCACGTAATTACATGGCAACTCAGGATGAGCACTAGTCAGAATGCTTCCTGTGTAAGGGAAACCTTCAAGAGGGAAAGGATATTCCTGCTCCTCAATTGTGCGTGGAGTGGAAACCTTCGAGTGACTCGAAGAGGAGTCTGGGATCTCGCCTTCGGATTCCATGGGTGAAAGCAAGCGATGACAGACTACCAAAGATATTTGAGGGGATAATTACAAAGGAATACTTGGCTAATCATACGGACTATATGGACGTTGCGGTGATATCACAACAAGATCAAACAAAGGATTCAGAGGATAAATGACCAGTCCAAGCTGACCTTCAAAAGTTGATAGACTCTCGGGAGTCTGGATAGGATTATTAGAAGATTCCGGGCCAATGTCAGAAAGTGACCCAGTATTTGAAGGAGGGGGAGGACGAGATGACAAAGGTTGAATGCTCAGAACAATTCCAAGCTCAACACCTTGGTCCACAAGTGACTGTGACAATTTAGGAAAAGGCTCCTCAGTTGATCTTTTAGACAGAGGAGGGGAAGAGGAACTAGGCGAACCGACTGGTTCAGCCACTATGATTTTGTCTCAAATAACTAGAAGAGAGATTGATTCCAAGGCTTTAAAATTTATTTAAAGGTATACTCATGTTGTGGTCTAGAAAAATACTAACAGGGATGTTATATGATCGTGGGCAACAACTTTTTAAGATGCAAAAACAAACTGGTGCTCTTTCATGTTTTAAGAGATGAGAAAGAAGCAAAGGTGACTCTATCACTTTTTTTTTGAAACGAGCTCGAAAGGATAAGCGCTCGGATGATCTTTGGTATTTAGGGAGTCAAAAAATCAAAATGACTACTTAGGATGATCTAGGAAAAAATGATTACCAGGTAATCGTGAACTGAAGAATACCTCTAGGTGAACTGAGAATTACAAGCAGGCAATCTCCCCGAATGCTATGTTCTGTGTATCACATTTACAAGATGATTGAATCAACTTCCTATGGATAAATTATTGCAACCTAGTTGGGTCTCCCTTTATATACACGACATTATGGGGAGCACAAGTCTGTACTAGCATTGTTTAGTGTCGAAGTGAATGACAGCTACTAGGTTTAAAGACGTTAGAACACGTCTCTAGCCTAGACCTTCTAAATGTGATAGTTAGGTTTCAAATGCGCCTTAGGTTAATTGAATACATTTTAGAGTTTATCTTGAATTTGTGTCTCAGTTTTTAGGCCTTATCGATGAAACTAAAAAAACTCCTATATGCAGCTAAATGAGACAAGACCCTTTCAACTCGATGAATTGTTTACGCTAGTGAGAGTAGAGAACACACTCAATACAAAAAACAAGCAATTGAAATCATAATGACCTTTTCACTATTTCGCTTTTTGAAAACAAAATGATGAAAAACTCTTTCCAATTCCTATGTTTCCTATCAAACACACTCAAGTAGTCCTTTCACTAGTAAAGAGAATTCATTTCTTATCCAATGCAAATGACGATGCAACTCTATTCTTCAATGATGCTAACTAATGTAACATATTGATTCAACAAATTAGAATTATGTATTTTTCAATGAAATGAGAAAACGAATCTTTCACAAACACTTTAATGAAACATTTCCAATACAATCAACCTCAAGCAAATGCAAGGCACAAAAGTGAATTCCTTTCAAACTAATGATGCAAA
Organism: Pinus taeda; assembly: GCA_000404065.3. Lineage (NCBI taxonomy): Eukaryota > Viridiplantae > Streptophyta > Pinopsida > Pinales > Pinaceae > Pinus > Pinus taeda. Next base: position 13,858 of record APFE031137590.1, read on the forward strand.
TACTCAACCAAAAACAAGATGAGAAATGTGATCTATGACCGAAAAGTGATGCTCAAAAAACAAACAAAACTCTTCAAACTTGTTAAATGGAAATCAAAGAAACAAAAGGACTAACAAACGAATACAAGGAGTGACTTGACTATCGACTTGACTTGCTAAGCACACAAAGAGGTGAATGGATGACAACCTAGATGCCCTAGGGTTACAAACCATCAAAGAAATCAAGAAACCAAGTGAAGCAAATGCAAACCAAACAAGCATATAAACCAAGGTAAAAGAGATTTCTAGCCAGGGAGAACATAGTCAAAACAAGCTAAGAGATAGAAATTATAAGGGAAAGACAAATTGGTTATGATCTAGGGGAAACCCTGATCTTCACCTACAGGAATCAACTCGATTGCCTAACTGAAAACAAGCACCAGAAGGGGGTCAGCACGACTATTTTTGAGAAACCCGCGCTGATCGGTGCGACTGCCAGAAAAAAAATGCGTTGACCGAGGATTCAAGGAAAAAATAAAAATTTTCAAAGGCTAAAACTAGACTTGCCACTGTAAATTTGAGGCTCAAAATAGTAAACTAGGAAAAACAAAGAACACTAAAGAGAAATGATGATACTAGAAAAGTTCACACAAAAACCATAAAATGACAATCAATTAAACAAAATTATTGGTAGTCCCCAGCGGATTCGCCAATTTGTGGTGCAGGTAAATTCTCAGTGTGGACACAAACAATTCCTTTAGCCCGAGAGAGTGGGTCTAGCCACAAACAAACAATCTATGGAAAGTATCCTTAAGTTAGAATCAAATAAGAGGGCCTACCTCTTAGAACACTATTCCACTTGGTGATGATCCTGCTTCCTCACTCCAACTATCTTTCCTTTCCTTCCTTTGAATACCTGAAACAAGAAAACAAACAAAAACAATAAACGTGATATCATACAATATTGTATTCAACCTACTTAATAGGTCAAGTAACATTACTCCATAAAGATGTAAGATAACACTTCATGTAGGAAACAGTCAATAGTTGTATTCATATAAATTAGAAAGAGATTACAACCAATGCCTTGACATTGCTGGTCTCCTTCGATGTATCTGTGTTCCCACACTTCTACTAGCATCTCATGGATATACCCAACAATGGAATTTTTAAGGCCTCTTCCCTTTAGTCTCAAACCAAACCAAAAGACACTATTATCCCTCAAACATACACTAGAAAGCTACAAGCTATAGATGTCTTGCTGATCATTCAAACTCACTCCAAAACTAGTTTAGTTTGGGAAAAGAGAGGTTTATATAGCTTGGACGGATGGAAGATGGTTCCTCTCATCATGGGAGAAGGTATTATCTCTTGAGTTTGTTTAGTTCTTGTTATCACCCCAAGAAACTCTCCTAGGTTGTATCTCGAAGATGCTCGGGAACATTATAAACCCAACATGATGTTGGAAATGGATGAATGGAAGGAATGATGCTTGTTCAAGCCAGATAACCACTCCTACTTTGCTTGACTCCAAACATGTGTGAACACCCCCAGATTACAAGGCTTTAGACCACCAATTACTCATAATTTAGGGATTGGTGAATATGGAGAATACTGACCACACCAGCAGATGCACAAGACCATGTGATGGTCAGCTGCAACTAGTAAAGAGGTCTACAAATCTATTTCCTAATGCATAGACATGATGACAACTCTCTGTTGCTAGGTAAATAGAAACCTGAATAACACATTCACTAATACATACAAGATCTTAACACAGAGGTAGGATGATAGCTCCTCTAATGCTAAACATCAAGAGTTCATGAAAACTGCATAACAAGCATAACCTAGAACAGAATAAAAATGGAAAGTGAGGAATTAACATCAAAAGAAGCTTGTATTAGTTGAAAATGAAGACAAGACGTTGCAAGTATCAAAGCAGTTACAGTATCCAAAAGTTGAACCTTACATCAAAACAACAACCATCAACCCTGATTACATCTATTTTTTGGGTATATATAGAGTTTCTTTACAAAAATGTTCTGCTATTTTAGGCGTGGAGGAGTCATAATTGACAACCAACCACTTTAACTGTATGATGGAGTCTCTGGGGCAATCTTCCTGCTTCAGTGAACGAATTTGATCTTCTTGGGTGCTCTGTTGTACTTCTCGAGCAGGTGGAGTGTTGTAAAGAATAAAATTCCTTAACTACTGAACGTGTTTATTTGCTTGATGCTGGTCATTTCTTTCTCAGCCATCCTTCCTGTTGAATGCAGTTGTTGAGGAGTAACTGTGCAGAGTACTAAACACTGGTGATGAGCCCCAAAAATGGATAATTATATGGGCTCATTCAACCTCCTAATTCAACTTAATCCATCATTCTCATTAGTTTATTGCATGTTTTTAATTATATTTATGCTAATAGAGTGAATTGGGTTAGTCATTATGCCAACAAGTCTAATGTGTGCTTTGTGTAGTCTTTTTGGTCAATTTGGAGATAAAATCAAAGGTTTAAATGAGCACTTGGTAGCCAAATTCATGTAGAGGATTTTTAGGAAGGTGTCCCCTTCATTTATGGGCCCTTAACTTGAATTCTCCACCATCAGCTCGAAGTTCAAGGGCCACCAAATCAATTATCACAAGGGCAACCAAGCAAGTCAAGTAGGACTGCTGTTAACTGCAAGTTTTGGGCAGCCGAGTCCCTAAAGTTTAGGAGGACTGTTGGGGTCCACAATTTGTATAAATAAGAAGGCTTAGGGCCTCATTTTGGTAAGCCAGTAGTTAGTCACTTTGTAGGCAAAAGTTAGCTAGTTTGTAGTTCGATTTTAGTGAGTAGATTAGCTTTGCATTTCAGCACCTTTTCAAGCTTTCCCTTGTGGACAGTTTTTGATGTAACTCTTTTTTTCTTGTTCAATAAAGATGAATCTAGCTTTGCACCAGATCTAAATCTCTCTTAGGAGGCTGTAGCTCTTGGGGTTGGGTCCATCTCAAGTGCCTAGTACCTCCTTTGTTTACCTTTATGTGTTTTTGCTGCATTCTTATAATAAAATCTGCTATTTAGATTTAAATCTTGCTTTGTTATTTAGATTGCTTTTGATGATTAAAAAGGATTTTTATGTTCAGATTTAGTTGATAGATTAGTAATAGTGAATATCTCCAGAAAAAAGCCATCAAGCACCTTTGATCTTACCTCTCCCTTAGTGGGATCTGGAGCTGGGACAAAGGTGACATTGCTGCCAACAAAAACACTGTTTTGCTTCACCATGCAAGTATTAGTGTTGGATTCTTAGTTGTCAAACTTGATATTAGTTTTGATTGCATGCTTAGGTTCATGATTGTTCAGTTGCATAGTTACTTCATATGATTTCACTGCAAATAGACTTCTGTTCATTTATTTTGCTGTTACTTAGGTCAGATTAGAGTGAAGTAACTAGGTCTTAGGTTTTCGAAGTGTTTGTTTGTTCAATTTGAAAAATAACTTGCAGAGCACCTATCATACTTCTCCATCTTCCCATACTCCATCCAACCTACCTGCTTCATCCTCCATTTCGGATCCTCGCCTTATCTTTGCCACATTCCCTCACGTTTACCTACTTTCCATATTATTGTGTAGCATTGCCTTATCTCTCCTTGAACAAATCCGACCATCCTCACCACTCCTCAACTCCATCCTCCAAGTCTTGAACTACCTTACACCCCTATTTCACCTCCATACTCATTCCTCTACCTTTTTCCCTCTATGCATGCTTCAAAATCCCATTTCTGAACATCCTGTAGAAAATCGCAGAACATCCTGTAGAAAGTCCAGAACATCCTGTAGAACCCCTGCAGACTTCCTGTAGAAGCTCACGTAAGCGGTTTCTTGATAGCCAAACTTTTTGAAACTCTCTAGAAGGGTGCTAGGGATCCCTTAGCCCCTCTTCAAACCTTCCTAACCTTCTGCAAGCATTTCCTCTCGCCGATCCACCTCTGCACAATCAAAAATAGTAAAAGCACATGCCTAATAATCTTACAAAGTCATTAAAAAATACAAAAAGATGTTTTCTTCATATTTCATTATAAAATTAGCTTAGACACATGAATTTTACCATCTGAAGTCAATGGCATCTCATTCAGTAGCTTTCATCTTCTTTCTTGCATCAGTAGGACTAGCTAGTAGAATTAGGGTTTGCTAGGGTTTGCGTTTCTTTTTGGCTTTCAGTTTCTTTCCACAAGTAGATTAGCTTCCTTTGAGTTAGATTTCATCCATTAGTTAAAAATCTTCTTTTAAGAGCTCATAGAAGTTGGCTTAAGCTCCTAGCGGACTTGTGCCAGCTAACCAAGTGACAGCTGCGACAAGAGCTAGTACTTGTGCATACAACACCGTCGCTTCCAAGTTTGTTACGAACTACCGGGTTGATAAAAGTAAAGAAGGGAGTCCCAGGAGTTGCAGCATTATTGCTACAATACTGGAGCCCACCATCTTTTTGGCGCCGTTGCTGGGGAAGCATTAGAGTATTGGTGGTTGCTGCTTTTCTTCTATTTTCCACTACAACCTTATGCTAAGTAGTTTATTTCATTTCCATTCTGCAATTTCATTTCCGCAAATGTAGAATAGACATTTCCTGCTTTCATAGATTAGCATTTCAATTCCGCAATTTAAATTCTGCAAGCGTAGATTAGCATTTCAATTCCGCAAGCGTATCCTAGCGTTTCATTCCTGCAATTTCATTTCATCAAAATAGATCAGTCATTTCCTGCTTTCATTTCAATTCCGCATTTTCATTTGAGCAAGACAGTTAGTTGCAGTTCAATCTATTTTAGTTTTGCAAGTACAAGTAGAGAAAACAAAAATCAACCAAAAAGATTTTCTTTCATGCCTTGTAGGAGTAGAGATAATTCTAAAAAATGATTGTACAACACCCCCACTGCTTCACACAGCCAACCTTCTCTCTTCCTCGATGGCTGTGATTAAAGAACCCCTAGGTAGACATCAAGACATATTTGAAGAACCTCTAGGGGAGAAGAAGAAGAAAACATTCCTCTGGAGCAAATGGCTACAAGCAGAAATGTTGGGAGCAGTACCTTATCCAAACATGAATTTGCAAATCAGATGGAAGATTTCAAGAGCGAGGTGAGGCAGTTTCTTGCCATGCAACTGGATACCTTACAGATCCAAAGGAAGCAAGAGGA
>APFE031137598.1:0-18031 GCA_000404065.3 Pinus taeda
TTTTTTTTTTCAATTCTAGATTGGGCCTTGATATGTGTTGCCTTTAAATTTCAATATTAAACCATTCAAATTGTTACACCATTATTTATCCATGCATGATAGTGTGATGAATAAAGGTCTTGGGGAATTTGGATGCTAATGTTATTGGCAAGACATGTACAGTTGGTGACTTTGTAGGCTGGCTTATTGAGAAGCTATAAAAGCTAAGGAAGAACATAATAGAACCATAACCCTGACACTCCACATTTTGACAAATATGCAAAAATAGTTATAGAAGAGGAATGCTTCCAATCATGAGGATAGGAGTTGGAGGTATTATAGAAGAGATTCTCATTGAAAATCCCGAACTGAAAATATCATCTCCTAGTGACGCATCATTCAATGCCATTGAAATATTTGATGAGCAAGTGATATGCATTTGATGAATTTGTAAACGGTCCTCAATCCTCTGGGAATAGCCATGGAAAAAAATAACATCACAAGGAAAATAGCATACAATACTCCACACGGCTAAACCACCTAGAGCTTTAGGAAAGGTCATGGCCTATACTGAAAGCCAGGTATGATGAGCCTCACAACAAAATCCCATAAGAAGGGGCAGAGTAGAAAGTAGAAAAAACGAGGGAAAAGACACGAAAAGTACGTCTTCTTTTCTCCAGCTAAACACATATGTAACACAGGAAAATCGACTATCCCTAAGCAAGACACTAATTATTGGTATAACTAAAAGAAAATCATTATCATGCTACTTTTGTAGGGAACTTGGGTATTTTTCTTGAGTAAATGGATTTATGTTGTATAAATGTCTCTGCTATTATGCAAACTCTGTTGCATACGAAATGATATGGCTAAACCAATTGAGCTGTACATCACAGGAACTGCATATGCATCAAATTTATGTATATGCCTAAATATTCCACATTTAGTTTTTGCATGTAAATTCTGAGGGTAGCTGTTAGAAGCTCTGGACATAGCTACAACATTTATAAAGAAAATACTCTAAGAGTGGGTGTCTTGCTAGCCAAGGAAAGTAGCCAGGTATGTTAAGATAACCTTGGATGGTTGGGGATGAATGGACCAACCAACCAGGGTAGATATAGTTTGCAATGTAACTTTTTTTCCATGGAATATTTTACAACATTGTAGATTGTGAAAATGTGATGTGATTCCTATAGACTCTAGTGGCCTCTTACTTGGCCAACCAAGTAGCATGATTGCAGAGATAACTATGGTGCATACCAAAACACCTTCCAATTTCACAATGATAAAAATACATATCAACTTAAGTATACCACCCTTATTTTAAAAAAACTATATAGAAAGATGCTAATCGTACTAGGCAAGTTGTCTCATAGACAATTGGACAAGATCAAGAGATCCTAGATAATAAAGTGATCACCAATCCTAATCCTCATAAGGGTTTAATATGCACTCAATATGATTCAATATCCAAATGCATATCTCCACCTATCATCCCTAGTTGGCAAGCGAACTTCTCAGAGAAATGAACATCAATAGTTTTAACCAAACACTCTTTATTGTCAGTCAAAAACTTGTCTTATTATAAAAAGGCATCGATTCAAATAAGAGTGATAATCTACTTTCCATACCTTACTTAGATCGTGTCTACATCAAAGACTACTTGCAACATTAACAATTCTCCTTGAAAAACAATCACTTTGTGCAACCATTTGTCTCACTAGTTGAACGTAAACAAGGAGGACATCTTGGTTTCATTTTGATTTTAGGTCAGTGACGCTTAGGCTCAAATGCAAATATGTGTTATTAGACACACATATTCTCACCATTCACCATGGTATGGGAGGTCAATGAGGAACATGTCCCAAGTTTCCAACTCTCTTACCTCTATTACACAACACCCTACAATTCTAAAGGTCATATAGAGATGTTTCTAATACAATTAAAACATGCATTCAATCACAAAACCAGGTAACATTCAGAGGGCAATAGCTTATTCACACGTTACATGTTCAGAGCACATATGTTACAGAAAAAATGCATTATCTATCGGTTCTATGCTTCCTATTTCAAACTGGGCTGATTCTATATTCAACTCTGTGATTTGTGACTCCACTAAAAAACGTTACTTCTAATGCCTACCTATACTCTTGTTTGTTATTCTAGCTGACTATTAGCTTCCTCTTCAACTCTTTAACTCCTTATCTAACTATTCAGATTCTTAGATTCTCTTAGGGTTATTTTCTTTATCTTCCTTCTTACCATGACTTTCGTTCTTTGCCATCGTGCTTCTTGTTGGTGTCATCTTTGGCATGCTTGGAATGATTCAACATTAGCTATAGTGTGCTTTCTTTCTCTGTGCAGAAACTGTGTGCTGCATCATTCTGTCTATGTGCATAAACAACTTCTGCAACAAGATTGCACTAACCTCTTACCTAGGTTGCTTCATGACCCACCAAACAATGGGAGAATAGTTGTAAAGTTTTTCATTCAGAAATTAAGTAAAGCAATGCCCAATTGATGAGCGCTCTAGTTCTTTGATGTGCAATAATAACAATGTCAAGAAATAGAAACAGATGGAGCATATTATGGCTCTCATAATAGGAAATGAATTAAATGTATGTGTGAAGGTTCCATTGAAAGAGTGAGCCATAATCCAATGACAATGTCCACAAATAGAAACAAATGGAACACACATAGATGAAATAATTATAACTCTCACAATAAGAAAGGTATCAAAGCCTTTCTATTAGAGGTGAAACCCTCAAACTTCTTCACATGCCATGCTTTGGTTGATAAGCTTCGGCCCAACAGATACAAAGACACTGTAATAGTTGTGAAGAAACCAAAAGCAGTTTGGGAGATGAGGACAAGCCCAACAAAATCAATAATCTCGAAAAGGGTAATGTGGACAAACCACAAATTCAAACAACCCTCCATGTGGGATGTGGTACCCTTTCGCACCATCCTTCCGAAGCCTTGACAATAAATAGTGATGGTACAGATTCCCACTCATGCCAACAATAAAGAGGAAAAGGGCCAGAGGCATCAAGTTCATGGATGGCGATGGTAGGCTCTCAGATATTTGCATAACATAAATGAGGCAGGTAGCGAAAAAACGGTATATGAAGGAAATCAAAATGATGGAATCGATGGTCATTCCTCCAGAATACCAATGAACAAACAACACCTCAACGACCCTCTTGAAAAAATGAAGGGCTACTGCAACTATCAAGACAAGGAGCCGAATTGCAGCCTGTGTGTGTAACTTCCAAGTAATCGAAAGGTGCAGAAGCCCCAACTTGTAAAGTAAAATGCTAGCATTCGGCTAGTCTAATTTACAAAACAAAAAGAAGGAAGTGATTAAGAAGGCTGGTGCATACAAAATAAGCATTCCCGTTTTTCTAGAAACCTGGGCTGATGGAGACCCTTTATTGAATTTTGAGTATTTGAGATGCATAATATTCTTGCATTATGTGAATCCTAAAACCAAGCCTGTGATAAGCTGGAGTATTTCTAATCCTTGAATGTATGGGATGGAGGATTCTAAAACAACAAGTTATGGCCCATTGTCGTTGTCCTGTTCAAAGCCAAATTTTTCCTTCTGCTGTGTGATTAGGAAATCAAGAGACTTAGAATCCTCAGAGGGCGGAGAGAGTAGTATTAGGGTCGAAGACTCCCATGACATTTACGCAAAAGGAGGGGTGGAGCAGATACAGGAGGAGAAGGGGGCGAAGGAATCATGCCTGCTGAAGCCTCAATATCAGTAGGGGTAATATGACTATTGGGCTCGGTGCCTATCACGTTTTCTAGATCGATATTGTATTTCTTTGCGAGCTTCTTGGCACAAGGGGTCACGATGATTCTTCTGGGGCCTTGGGCATCAGATGGAGGTGCAGGTGCATGGGCGAGAGTGGGAGCAAGAGCAGAGGCAGAGGAAGGGGAAGAAACACCGATTGGTGTCCATATGAGTCAGCGCGCTCCAATCTCCAGTGAAATCGTTATAATAGAGAGAATTGTTTACCTCATCTAAGAATCCAAGGCCCTGCACGAAGAGATTATTGCAGAGAGAAATTGCCTGGACTCCATATTCCCCCACTGAGAAACGACGGAGGAGAGGCGGGGGTATTAGAGTTTCGTTGCAGGTGCTCTCTAGATCAAACAAGAGCCATCTGTAATCATCCTTCTAGATGCATCATTGCATTGCTCGAGTCTTGTCGAACACAGAAATGTAAAGCCATTCTTCTTCTTTTTGGTCACAGGTTACTGAAGAGAAAAGGAGGGCATCTCTCCAAGAACAACACACACAAGAAGCAACGACGTGGCCATAGCGAGGCAACCTGCACAAGATCTTCGCCGAAATATGGTTCGAAAGATTTGGGAATACCAGAGGATTGGAAGAATGGAGGGAGGATGAGCCACACAAAATTGTCATGGTTAAGTTGCTCCGTTTCTTCAGTTCGTCGTCCTCCATTTCACCTCAAACAACAATAGCCATAAAAATTGTTGTTGCAATGGATCTCAATGAATATTTGTTCATTGTGGTGTAACTCAGAGGTACTTAGATTTCAAGCAAGATGCTCGGCATCATTGTTGGAATACTAAAAGTCGGAGTGTGGATTATTGCTTTGAAGAAAATAATCGAAAATTTACTTTACCATTGGATTAATCCGACAGGTGTCAACTCTCGAAGTGTAAAGCCTGATATTCCATATTAAGCACACACTATGATTTTTTTTTGGATATTTTGTTTTCTTTTGCAAAATAATTTTTCTGATATTTTTTTTTTCATTTAAATTTATGGTCAATGTCATTTAATAATTTAATAATTCAATTTATTTTGGTTTCTAATATAATTAAATTTGTTTGCAATATATTTTTTTTTGTAGGTAGGCTTCAAGGTCCATATTTTAAACCTAGGCTCTGATACCACGTGTGAGGCTCCTTCCTAAGGTCATATAACTAAAATTAAATTTCTCTAATTTTAAACACAATAAGATGAGAAGTAACTTATTTATATCTAAACATTTATTTGATGATAACATACTATTAAAATTTATTTACCACAAATCAAATAAGTAAGAATTTCATTGCAACCATTTACATAAGTAATCAATAAACAGAGAAATACATGTTCCAATAGCTAAGTTGACATGCTCCCGAACTCCTGACTCTGTTGGGTTGCTTCTCTTGACTACCCGACTGGATTTGCTTCCCAACCAACTAGGAAGTATTTCCTAGCCCAGTGAACCTGTGCAGGTTCCCTAACCCACGGAACCTCCACAGGTTCCCTAGCCCTTCGAGCCCAAGTCGAACCAGATGTAGTATGTCTGTGTTTAACCAACACTCTCCAGATCCAAGTTTGATCTCCCTCTTCTTTCTCCACATCCCTCCTCCAAAACAAAATCCTCCAAAATTGAACCAAACCAAAACCAAGACCAAGGATCTCCCTTCTCATCTCAACATCCTTCTCCTTTTATGCCTCTTCCTCCCATCCACCTCAACCACCTATTATTAATGTCATGACTACCCCCTCATCCTTTCATTTAGTATCCTTGAATTTTTTTACCATATCTTCTCCCAAGTAGATTTGAGAAGACATTTTGGGGATAAGATATGAATATTTTATTTGGAAATTAATTGGAGAAGACCATATCTTCTCCTAAGTAGATTTTGAGATGACATATTGGGATATGGATATTTAAATTGGAATAAATGGAAGGAGACCATCTCTTATCCAAAATTAAATTTGAGAAGACAAGTTGGGAATTGAATAATAACAATAATAAAATTTATATCAGTAAATAAAAATTACAGTTTCACAAATATAAGTATATACCAATATTTCTTGATAATTATAAGTCAATATTTTCAGGTAAATAAAATTTGCATGATAAGATTAAGTAGGACATTACACAATTGAAATATTTTAACTATAATTTGTTCCCCTTCAATTATGTATAATTAATGGAAATATATTGTACTTTTCAAATTAATAATATTATTTTTTTAAATGACAAATATCAAGTTATATTAACCTGGAAAATTTCAAACTAGTATTGAAATATTTTTATTACTAATATTTTCTTAAATAATAAATATTAATATTTTTATTACTAATATTTTCTTAAAATAATAAATATTAAGTTTATATTGAATAGGAAAGGAATTATACATCTTCTTTATAAAATTATTATATAATATTTTATGATTCAAAAAATAAAATAAAACATTTATTTCTAAGGATTGAAATTTAAATTTTATTAAATACATATTTAATTTTTATATAAATTAAATTCAAAGTAAAATAACCCTATTCTTAATTGTGTTATGGTAGAGATATTGTGTCATGTTTAAAATTTCGACAGCATCAATCACATAAAAAAAAAAAAAAAAAAAAAAAAAAAAAAAAAAAAAAAAAAAAAAAAAAAAAAAAAACATAAATTAATAAAATTATATTTATAATTATCATTATAATTATTAATTAAATTAGTTTTAGATCCATCTTAATTCTGGATCTATCAAGTATTGACAGAGATCAAATCTCTTGAAATGCAAACTTATTTTAGAGTGAAAATAATTGTAATCCCCTCACGCTTGATAGACTCTAGAGTTAAGATAAATCTAAACTGATTATAAATCATATAAAAATTAAACATAAATTTTACACATGGTGAAAGTTGTATTATAATATAAGTTTTTTACACAGTATAACAATATGTTATAAATGTTTTACAACATTCTAAATATACTTTGATGACACAATCGAGTAATGTAACAAAAAGGAAATTTAATGAGTTTGAATGGTGAGGTAAGCAGAGGTATAAATGAATTTAAAAGATATTGTGTATGGGCATAGTTAAAGTAATATAATTGCGGTAGTCTAACAAGTTTGAAAATTTGCTCTGAAAATCATGGAAATTCTAGTAAGATTTTGATAAAATCCGGCAAGAATTTTTGTAAATCTAGGTTACAACTATCAAACTTCAAGATTTTGGGTGTCCCAAAGGTTTTTGATAGTGTTGAATCCATTTCCATCCAAAAAAAAAAACATGATTCAAACATTGCTACTGCGATATTTTTTGAAAATTTTTTGGTTGGATTTTGACCACTTTTAACCGTCCAGGCAATTCTTTCGCCTCTATAGATACCAATATAATTTGTTTTATGGGTGGTGGGAAAAAGGGCTTTGTATTTATATAAAAGAATATAAAAATCATAGATAAGACGAAAAAAATATTTTTATAACATGAGTATGGATGAAAATATTTTATTTTTATAATATATTAATATAGATGATTAAGAATATATTGTTAATATAGAGTGTAAGGTAATTTATAGATGAAATGACTTTTTTTGGACTTCTTTCTAGTTATTTCAATAAAAATGTGGAAAAAAATTTAAAAACTTGAGTTTAGGTTGTTTAGTCTGTAGAATTTGAGTGCCCTAGATGATTTTCACGGTGTTGAATTCATTTATGCATTCAAAATTGTCTTTTAGACAACAAAAGATCACATTCTTGCTTGAAATTATATCATCGAATTCTAGTGAAAAATGTTATTTCGTCTATAAGTTAAACTACGCCTTATAATTAGATATTTTATATTTAAATATAATATTAAATGCTTTGTGGTAAAGTCTATATTATTAGATTGTAGTTTAATCAATATATGTTTTTATTTTTTGGGTTAACTTTGCTTAAAATTTTGTAAATATATTTTAGAAGTGAAGTTTGAGTTGTATAATCTACATATTTCAATGATTCAGGGGATCAAATATATGCTAAAAAATGAAGTTGCTCAAAATCTCTCGAAACTAATGCCAAATTGTAGAGGTCATCATTTTGATTTGAACGACACTTGAATCACCTCAATTTGACACCATATGAGGAAGCTATTGCGTTTTGAAGTTTTGGGTAAACAACAAAACAATCAAAGTCGTAGGGTTGACTATGCAATCCACATATTGACGTGGCAGTCCATACGCCGATGCTGTGCTGATGTCATCATCTAACTAGGCAGTACAGATGTCAGAAGGGGACCAATCAAGCGCTGACATTTGGGAAGTAGTACAGAACACGTGGCACGCTGCTATTGGTTTGAAGGTTTGTGAGATGGCCCAATCCCAAGGTGCCACATGGAACTCTGGATGGCACCAAAATTTAGTTGATTAATCGACAAGCCTTTAGAGGACTTGACCTCCCAACCTCTGGTTCACACAAAAAGCACCCAACCAACCAAGCTACAACACCTCTTGTTGAAGCATGGGCGTAATATATATTTAAAGTCATAAATGTTGGCAATTGGGGTTAATGGGTGGGCTAGCGCGTGTGCTCGAATGACTCGACCCATGGCAAGAAGGTAGTTACAAAAAAAAATTGTAGTAAGAAATGGTGTAAACTATTAAATTTTATCATCGAAATGTTTCTATTATACATGTGGCTCGCTTGCCCCTACCTAGGCACGCGACCCAGGGGCCCTAGGCACCCAGGGCCCCTGGGCCACATGCCTGGGTGGGGACCCTTCGCTTGCTCGCGCCTAGGCATGTTGCCTAAGGGCCTCTTGGCTACGTGCTTGGGTGGGGGCGCCTCACCTACCCACGCCCAAGCATGCGAACTAAGGCCTTGGGAGCCCATAACCCCTGGTCTGCATGCCTAGGTGGGGCCAACTCACCCACCCCGCACCTGACACGCAGCCCAGGGGCCCTAGGCGTCTAGGGAGGCACCCCTGCCCAAGCATGCGACTTAGGGACCCTGGGCGCATAGAGAGGCGTCCCCGGCCAAACATGCAACCTAGGGGCCCCGGGCGCCAAGGGCCCCTGCACTACGTGCTTGGGCAGGGGGGAGAAAACAATAGATGGACAAAAAAATTAAACCAAAAAAAAACATAATAGCAATGTTGAAAAACCTTAGCATCAAGAAGACAAGGAGGTGTCCAAATTGATGGGTTGGAGAACGCCCTTGTAGGTGGCATCATGGAACCGGGAGGTCATTCCATCTCTAGTCATGCTAGAAAGCCATCCACATCCATAATTAGCAGCTTCAACTCCTCCAACTTGTGCAAGAGATTATCCTGTGCTTCCCTCTTGTCAACAATAACCTTCTCAAGAAGTAACTTAACTTGGGCCAACAAAGAATAATAGTGTGAAGATAATGATTTTGGTGGTCGCTAATATTTCTTGTTAGAAATTCAGGCTACAACCACATCCATAATCTTTGACTCTAACATTCTTGTTCTTGACACACCGCCTCTTCAATTGCATGGATTTTGGCTTTAATTTAAGAAGGTATGAGTTTGATAGTTGCAGGATGAGGCTTTAACATGCTATCAAGCACAAGATCCTCCCACATCACCATGACCACCAACTCCTTTGCATCAACGGGTGTGCTACCTGGTCATAACAATTAGAGGGAGGATGAAGTGAACCGAGTTGAGAACACTTAAGAGTCGGAGGGTGTGAGAGGTGAGAGCCAAAGAAGGAGAGGTTATCTTGCCATGAGAGGGAGGACTTCGAAGAATCTGATGGGAAACCTTTCACTCCTAATAGAACGAGTGAAGGCAAGAAAGATGCTAGGGGGAGGCAACCATGCAAGAGGGCTTGAGAAGGAGTGTCACGACTGAGAGGCATAGTGAGAGGGGGGAACAACATGGTGGATAGTGCCAAAACAAGAATGGAAACCATGTCTGCAGACCAAGTAATAACATCCACAAGAAAGTCTTTGGAGTTTCCAACACAAGCGTGGTTAATGCAGGCCATAGTGCATTGTGGGTGGCATCTTGAACGATGTTGATAATTAATATGTCGTAGGGTTAGTGATATGTGGAGAGGGTGGTTGGCATGAATCCAAGTCACATTCATCGTCCCTCTCATAGATTACACAAGAGTCACTCACATTGGGGATTGCTTGATATACAACAAGTTAGACAACAAAAATAAAAACTAGTTTCTTATCATTTGATAAATAAGATATACACAAGATTTGATAAATTAATCATTAACAGATAATTATTTTAATTCTTTATATTGTTAATGTAACAAATTCACACGACATAAATATAAATTTGTAATTTTTTTTTTCATATTTCATAATTATAATAATTCAAATAAATTTATAAGTTAAATACAATGTCTCAATGAAAATAACAAAATCCATGATTTATTCATAATGTCAATGAAAATATCAAAATCCATCATTTATCCATAATGTTTGTTTTTTAATCAAGATAACTATACATAGTTATATGGATAAAACTTGAATCTATGTGGAGAAATTATCATTAAACACTCCCAACCACTTAAGATATACTCAATTAACTAAATTCAACCTATTATCTTAATAAAAATAACAAAATCCATGATTTTTGGAATAGATTTAGAAAATTTAAAATGAGTTTAGGAAAATCTCAGAAAGAATATATGTCGCCAAGTGATAGGCACTTCTTCGGGACACGACACCTTTGAATTGGGGTCCGCAATGTAAATCAGAATTTGTCAACATGCGTACACCGGTTTGAAACTCAACTACCATAAATGTAAAACTCCATATAAATAATAAATAATAAATAATAAAATGCGGTAATATTTTCTTTCATTTTTCCCGGAAAATCTTGGACTCGAAATCGTACGTGTTTCAACCAAATATAACTTTTTAGAATATCGAGGTCGATAATGTTTAAAATGTCATCAACAACATACTGAATTTCAAATTTATGGTAACAATTTTGATTTATTAAATAAAAATATTAATTCCAACTTCTGAAATACAACATTCTTGATTTATTTCAAAAACAGGAATAAAAATTTATTTTCAATATTGGTAATTTCTTTTTCCACAAATAATTAATTAAGCCTAGTTTATATTATATTATTATAATTAATTTTATATTTATTTTTAAATTTATATAGTTAATTTATATTTATTTTAAATTCATACTTATTATGAATACTTGGAATTTTTTAGAAAAAACCAAATTGAAATTGGAACCTTCTAGTATAGTTCTTCTTTTTCAGGAGAAAAACGCTGTATATATATTATTATATCAGAATGATAAAACTATATATTGAGTGGATTGAGTATATATTCTGTCCCATACGTGCATTACCAGGTAGATATCAACATACAAAAAATTAAATACTTGATGGTTTTCCAGTATATACTTATTTCTGTGATTTGTCATATCTGCTTAGTGGTGATCACTCAGAAAAATAACCAGATAACAAAAAAGTTGCCATGAGCTAGAAATTTAGATCGAGATCTTGAAGCATACCAGAGTTTTGACGATATTATATGCCCGACATTGTGAAGGGATGTGAATAGTATATAGTGGAATCAACAGATATTCTCAGATGCCACATACCGCATGAAGATTGCAAACCTTTTTTTGATAGTTCATTAGCCTCTTAGTTTTGCAGACACTTTATGTGTGAAATAGGGAAGAGAGAAGGTTTCCATAGTGCTGGGATCCTGTTCATCCATCTAGAGAGGTTGTCATTTTTTATAGAATGTTTTCCAATGACGTGCTCTATAATGACTTTGGAGTCACCATATATATGAATTGGGCCAATATCCAAAAAGGTGCAGAAAATGAGAAGTCCATGGAGAGCCATGGCCTCAGCTCTGTTGGTAGTCCCCAATCCACCATTCCAATAGATATAATACTACAGGTCCTTTGCAATGTATATATAAATTCTGCAAGCACAAATGCCATCCCTTGATGCTCCATTACTCCGCAAGCACAAATGCCATCCCTGGATGCTCCATCGAAGTGTGCCCGAGTTCTTCTAGTATAGTTCTTCATCGTTAAGATTCATACTTATTAGTTGAAAGTACAAAACTTTTAAGAATATTTTTATTTTTATTAAAATAATTTTTAAACTTTTTCAACATGAAGAAATTTCATCTTTTTCTTTAAAATAGATTTACAATTGGTTTTATTTATTTATTAGGTTTATATGCATAGATAAACATAAATATATATATATATATATTTTAAATTGTATAATTCTTTTTTAATTAATATAAAATTAAAATTTTAATATTGTAAATAATAATAATAATAATAATAATAATAATATATTTTAATATTAATTATATATGATGATGATGGTGGTTAAAATCTATGAGACTAAACTTTGTTCTTGAATTATTTAGTTTGATTTAATATTTTATTCCTATGCTAAAAAAACTTGGAGAGAAGTCTTTCGAGTTCACTGTAATTTTGACATCATAAAAGGGTAGGAAGGCCAGTATTGCAACACAGCTTTTGAAACTAAAATCTAATGTGGTTGTACTCCACACTCTAAGACGAAGTGATTTTCATCCTAGATGTTCGTATTCTCACAGAGATGGCAGAACCTTTCCATCCATGGTGTTTTAGGAAGTGCCCAACTACTCGTTTCAATATGGAGCTTATGAGAGTTCGTTCTAATCTTGGCTATATTAATTTTCTTCTTTGAGCTAGCTAAAATAGAGAGATACTTTTGATCTTCTAGGGTGGGGTTGATGACCTCCTTATAATATCTTAATTTTCTTTTAGTTGCTAAATCTTTCTCACACCACATTTTTTTCTTTGAACTTGGAAGTAACAATATTTTTAATGTTATTAATGTTTGCAATGCAACATTCTTGTGGATCTCCCAATGGTTTAACTAGGCCTTGGTGTCTTTATACCAACCTTGTTTGAGCTTTAGGTGGTTTTGGCTAGGATTTAAAGCTAGCTTAGGAAGTCTATGGTCTCCTATGTTATTGAGTTTGTGTTTGTACAACAGAAGCCTAGTCATAGCTAGCCTCTCGATAGGGGAAAGACTCACTTCTATAAGGAGAATAGGATAGGGTGTGTTGCTTTTAATTTTGAGGTTATACGTTCTAAAACGCCTCTGGATTTGCTCAATCTTTCTCTAGGATCTCTAGAGATGCTACAACCCCAAACCTCACATCCATATAAGATAACTAGAGTGATTAAAGTTTCAAAGAGGAACTTCTTTCTATCCCACGTCGTTTTACAATTATTTTTAAGACCAAAATGAGCTTTCCATGCCCATTAATCCTTTTCTCAATGCTATAGTTCTAGTTGAGCTTGTGATGAATATCAATTACTAGGTACTTGTAGGAAGACACTTCCTCCAAGTTACTATTGTCATACATAAAATTAGCGTAAGTGTCATTCTTGGATTCGATAATCATAATTTTCGTTTTGTCAGTGTTAACAATCATACCCATGGTAGAGTAGAAATCCTTAAGAAGTATAAGTTGCTTATCAAGATCAGATGGGTACCTTGCAAGAACAATATCGTTAGCGTAGAGAAGAAGGATGATGACTATCCCAGCTAAGATCGTGGCAACACATCCTACTTCCTCTAAACAACCTTTTAGCTTGTCGATGTAAATGCCAAATAGGGTATAGGGGAGAGGAGACAACCTTGTTTAATGCCAAATAGGGTATAGGGGAGAGGGGGCAACCTTGTTTAATGCCAAATAGGGTATAGGGGATAGGGGGCAGCCTTGTTTAACTCCGATATTACACTTAATATCTTTCGACCACCCCTCATTGCTCTTTAACTTGACAATTACATTCTCGTATAACCATATCGACAGCTTTCAACTCAAAAGGAATCTTTTAAGTTCTCTAATATGTTCCAAGATTATAATATACTTGGAAGTTAAAAAAATATAGTTAAAAATATTAATATATTATATATTATATTATATATAATATATATTATATAATATTTTTTTTTTTTTTTTTTATATAATAAAAAATATTGAATATTTAAATTATATAATATTTTTAAACTTCCAATTAAATATAATTAATAGAGATTAATTAATATAAAATATGTTATTTAAATAGTAATAATTTAATTTATTATTAATAATAATTTATTTTATTATAAATTTTATTAAATAAAAAGAATTATACCATGTTTTTACTAAATTAAAATTGGGGGGTATTTATAATTAAATAAATATTTAAATTTCATGATTAAACATTAAAAGTTTAATTGTCTATAGGTTTTAGATACACATGATCGGGTGCAACTAATCATAGTGATATATTAAACGTAATAAAAAAATATATTTTAAACTGAATTTAAAAATTTAAATTTAAATTTGATTAAATATATATTTAATATTTATATAAATTAATTCAAAGTAAAATAACCTCTCACTTAGATTTGATGGCAGATGTATTATAATTCATTTTCTTTTAAATAATAAAAGAATATGTTACAACCTTCATATGACAAAGTTTAGTAATGTAAACCAATTAAATTGAATGAGTTGGAATGGTGAGGTAAGCACACACGTATGAATGGATTTAAAAGAATATTGTTGGTTTGGGCGTGGTCAAAAGTAATATAATTTGTTCTATGGGATGGGAGAAGAGATTATAGTTACGTTTAAAAATATAAAAATATAGGTGATCGCGAAAATATTTTATTTATTATTATTATATTATATATTTTAATTTAAATATTATATAATATTATTTTATTTGTCTTTTAAATTTTTATATTTGATATTAAGTTTTAATTTATTTATTTTATTTGTATTATAGAAACAAAATATTAAAGTTTATTAATTATTTAAAATTTGATAGATATATTAAATTGTAATGTTAACCACCCGCTATCATTTATTATAATAATTGGATTTTTATTAATTTTATTAAATTTTAATAAAGATTTAGTAGAATTATAAGCTTGACTTGTGTAATTTGTGAAACAAAAAAGTTTTAAAATTATTGTTTTTTTCAAAAACACATTTTAAATTAAAAAAATCACAATTTTACTTAAAATTGTATCACCAATTTTCAATTAAAAATATGGAATCATATATTAATTAGATTGATTTGTACAATTAATTAACATATTCGTACACTTAATTAACAAATTCGTACATATTTGTATGCTTGATTAACACCATATTAGTACGTCTGAATTAAAATTCAGAGTAGTTTCACTGTTCTATGTTTTAGAGGTTTTTTGGGCATATTTTCTAATTAAATTTCCCCATATTCAAGTAAGAATTTGTTGGAATGACAAATTTTGATTAGTGAACTTTGAACAATTCAAATGAGAGGTGGAGGAATTGCTCCTAGGGCCAAAAGTGGTTGCAAAAAAATTCAAGAAATTTTGTAGTAGCAGTGTTTGAATCACGTTTTTTTATGGTGAAAATGGATTGAGCTCCATCAAAAACTTTTGAGACACCCAAAAAACCTTGAAATTTGACAAATATAACCTATAATGTTTTTTTTTCAACGGTGGAAATGGATTCAGCTCCATCAAAAATCCAAAATCTTGAAATTTGACAATTATAATTTGCATTTACAAAAATCGTTTCCAGATTTTATCAAAATATTGCCGAGATTTCCATGATTTCAGGGCAAAAAAGCAATATAGTTAGACTACCTTATTCAAATGCCTCAGTGGTTGCACAATCTAAGTAATTTCAATTAAAAAACAAATCACATATTAATTAAATTGATTTGTACAATTCGTATTAGTACACTTTATTAAATTAAATTGATTTTACAATTCATATTAGTACACTTGATTAACAAATTCGTAGATATTTGTATGTTTGATTAACACGGTGTTGGTACATCTGAATTAAAATTTACCATAGGTTTTTTGGGCATATTTTCCGATTAAATTTTCCCCTAATCAAGTAAGAATATGTTAAAATCACAAGCTTGATTAGTGAACTTTGAACAATTCAAATGCCTCAGTGGTGGCACAATCTAAGTAATTTGAATTAAAAAAATAAAATCACATATTAATTACATTGATTTGTACAATTAATTAACATATTGGTACACCTGATTTATAAATTCGTACATATTTATATGCTTGATTAACAATATATTCATACATTTGAATTAAAATTTACCATCGTTTAATTGTTCTATGTTTTAGAGTTTTTTGGGCATATTTTTTGATTAAATTTCCCCATAATCAAGTAAGAATGTGTTGTAATCACAAGTTTGATTAATGAATTTTTAACAATTCAAATGCTCGAGTAGTTGCACAATCTAAATAACCCAAGGTTTTGAAGGTCCATTCTTAAAATCCATGGAACATTATGATTATAGAGAGTTCACAACTCAAATTTGTGATTCCAAGAAATTTTAACCACAAATTAAATAAAAAAATACACAAAAATCTTCAAAATGTATAATAAACCAAGCATGACTTTTTTGAAGACATTAAATCTATTTATACATTAAAAAAATAAGCAACTAAAAATAAATATAAAGTGGGGAAAAAAATTATTTTGCCCCATTTAACTTGCAAACTCCACCCCATAACATGGTTAGAATTCATATATATAAAAAAAAACTCCACCACATAACATAGTTAGAATTCATATATATAAAAAAAAAAAGGGGCGTTGAAGGTCAAAGTTGCCATGGGATGCGTTATTGAAGTCAAAGTTGAAGTGAGCATGGAATCCTCAGAATAGTTCCGCTGGTTCCTTGTACCATGTTATGTGGGAGGTTCCTCTCAGCTTCCCGGAAAGTTGAGGTGAGCATGGAATCCTAGGATAGTTCCGCTGGTTCCTTGTACCATGTTATGCGGGAGGTTCCTCTCAGCTTCCCGGAAAGTCCCTTCCTCTCCCAT
The DNA here is from genome assembly GCA_000404065.3 of Pinus taeda. Classification (NCBI taxonomy): domain Eukaryota; kingdom Viridiplantae; phylum Streptophyta; class Pinopsida; order Pinales; family Pinaceae; genus Pinus; species Pinus taeda. The sequence continues at coordinate 16,603 of APFE031137598.1, forward strand.
CGCACGGAATAATGATTGTGTGGGATGCAAGTAAAGCTTCAAGTTGAACCTCCACGTCAAGAATTCAAACAGTCCAGGGGCTGGCTCCGTTACTCATCCACGTCATTTAACGTTAAAATTGACGGTGTTCATTTGGGGCCGTTTATAGGACCGCTGAGACGCCACAAACACACAACACAATGAGAAGAGAAACCGAAGACAGAGGAAGAAGAAATAGTTGCAGGAATCACAGCGACACTCTTTGCCCTCTAACGGTACGTTCTTGTTCTTTCTTGTAAATCGGTGCCGTTGTCTTTGTGTTGAAAGATTATGGGGATCTGAAAGGGATAAATTGTTACATTCTGTGTCTGGATTCCCTGAAAGCCTTCGGTGCATCGTTGAAGGGCATCACGGCTCTTGGGTGACTATGTATGTGTATATATCTCGTCTCACGCAGTTATTTATTAAGGGATTATCGATGAGAACCAAGCAGAGCGACCATTGAATGAGTAACCCTCTAATTAGGTTCCTTCGAGTGTAGGGTTTGGCTTCTGGGTAACAGAGAAGGTCCTCCATCTCGAAGGATCATTTCTCTGTTCACTTGTGCATATAATATCTGAACAATTGTACCTATATCTTTTGCTTCTTATTAATTTAAAACATGGCGACCTCTGGGGTGGTTCTGAGCCCTGTGAAAGAAGACTCCTTTTTTTCTCCCCAATCCTTGTGCCATGGCAGCAGGCAATGGCATGGATTTCTGTCAGATGGGATACGGATTTACTTGTCTACTGAAAACTCTTACATACCTCTGAGGGTTCTGGCCTCGGATACAATAGCTTCTGTGAAAATGAAGATTCAAGCGTACAAGGGTTTTTATGTCAAACAGCAGAAGCTAGTGTATGGGGGGAGGGAGTTGTCTAGGAGTAACAGCTTAATCAAGGATTACGGCGTCACCGATGGGAATGTGTTGCATCTGGTTCTCCGTCTTTCCGATCTTCAGGTTGTGACTGTGAGGACAGTCGATGGAAAGGAGCTTGTATTTCAGCTGGAAAGGAATCGCAATATTGGAGAGTTGAAGCAGCGGATTGCACAGAGAGAAAAGGGCTTGTGTTTGGAGGAACAGGAGCTGGTTTTCAAAGGGAAGCAGCTCGAGGACCAGAGGTTAGTAGATGATTTGACCTTGGAAAATGATGCTGCTGTGGTTCATTTGTTTGTGAGGAAAAGTGCCAAAGTTAGGACAAAACCGATTGGAAAAGATGTGGAGCTCTCTGTTGCTACCTCTGATGAACCGGGTATAAAACAATATGAGATCCAACGTGATCATGCTGTCCAAGCGAAATCATCAATGCAGGTAGCAGTGAGGCCATCCATGCCATTGCCACTGTCAGAAAAACACAACAGTTATGATGATGACAATGGCATACAATATCAAAGGATTGATACAGGATGT
>APFE031137608.1:0-14251 GCA_000404065.3 Pinus taeda
ATTCACATTTATTATTAAATCATATAATAACTAATAAAATATAATATACATATTTTATTATTAAAGTGTTTTTATTAAATTTTAAATATATGAAATGTAATTAAGAAAAATACTATATATTATATTAATTTAAATTATATATATTAACCTAAATAAAAGAATTACTAAAAATTACCAAAATAAAATAGGGTATTAAGAAGTAATTTAGAATATAGTCTATTTAACGGATGAAATTCAACGAGCTCATATCCATCTTAACTTTAGAACTACAAAGCATGGAAGATCAGTTACTTTTCAGTTCAAAAGAGGTTTCCATCTCAAGGGATTTGAACCATCTCAAAACTTCATAGATCGGGGATGTTAAGGTAACCAACTTAGTATGGTAGTGATGTTGTAATATAATATCTAAGTAAGAAAAATCAAATCAAATCAATAAATAAAAAGGTAAAAGTAAAAATAACGAAATAAAAATAAAGTTATTAAACTAAAATAATTATAAAAAAATAAAAAAAGTAAAAGTAAAAGTAACAAAATAAAAATAAAATTATAAAAGTAAAGTAATCATCAAATTATGGTATTGAGAACCAATTCATGTGGAATATAGCTTAATTTAAAGGGCAAAGTTAATCCAGTCTAGATCTATTTTAGCTCTGTAACTATCAAGCATCTAGAGAGAACAAATCTATTTTCATTGTGAAAGAAGTTTCTATTTCAATAAATTTGATCCATCTAAAAATTTGGTGGAAGAACTTACTAGCTAAAGATTCACATGGGAGGACAAGAATTTTATATAGAAGCATCAAGAACTACTCAAGCGTTGAGGACAACACTTTTTGAAGAAGAGGGGCATGTTAGGCCCCTATACTACTAGTGTAACCCCTTACTGTTATTAGTAAAACCCACTTATTATATTGATTACCATGTAGTGACCATATTGGTTGCATTTGTGCCCCATAGAAGCCCACTATTGTTATTATTATGCCCCTTACATTATTATTGTATGTTGGCTCTCATTATGTTTGAACCCTTAGACCCTATATATAGAAGAAGGTCTCTTTCATTGTATCATATAAGAATTGTTCATTTATGTAATGTAAAGGAGGTTGCCCCCTCGAACAGCTAAATTCTAAGGTGTTGATCCATTCTTTTCATTCCTATCTTTTCTTGAGCTGGTTTCATAACAGAAACCCTAAACCCTAAACCCCAAACCGTGAACATTAAACCCTACCCCCTAAGAATTTTATAACATCTTAAAAAGGTTTTATTTTTATTTTTTTTAAGTGTTTATTAAAAGAATTTACTACATTGTTATAAAACCTCAACCCTAAATTGTAAACCACAAACCATAAAACCTAAAACCTAAACACTGAACCTAAAACCCTAAAACCTAAACCATAAACTTTAAACCCTAAATGCTAAACCCTAGTAATTTTATAACATTTTAAAAAACATAGTGTAACTTGTATTTAAGTGTTTATTTAAATCATTTACTAAAGTGTTATAAACCTTAAAGGCTAAAATCTAAACACCAAACCCAAACCATAAACCCTAAACCCTAAACCCTAAACCCTAAGAATTTTATAACATCTTAACAAAATTCTAACTTTTATTTAAGTGTTTATTAAGAGGATTTACTAAAGTCTTATAAACCCTACACTCTTAACCCTAAACCGTAAGCAATTTATAACATTTTAAAAGTTGTTTTTTTAACTTTTATTTAAATGTTAATTATAATAATTTACTAAAGTCTTATAAACCCTAAATACTAATCTTTTTATAGCATTCTAAAAAGAGTTTTGTAACCTTTTACTTAAGTGTTTATCAAAATAATTTACTAAGGTGTTATAAATCCTAAACCATAAAAACTGAACCCTAAACTATAAACCCTAAATTAAAAAACCTAAACCGTAAACACTAAACCCTAAACCACAAACCCTAAAACTTATATCTTATACCTTAAAACTTAAACCCTAATTAATTTATGACATTTTAAAGAGTGTTTTGTAACTTTGATTTAAGTGTATATTAAAAACGTTTACAAATGTGTTATAAACCCTAAACCCTAAATGCTAAAGCCTAAGAATTTTATGACATTTTAAAAACTATTTGTAACTTTTATTTAAGTGCTTATTAAACTAATTTACCTAAATGTTCTAAACCCTAAATCCTAAACCATAAACCCAAAACCTTAATCCCTAAACCATAAACCCTAAGAATTTTTAGTGTATCTATAATAATGGAAGACCACACGTCGGTATGTTAGTGTAGGAGGGAGAAAATTGTGGTACATGAGATACCCTCTCCTTTGTTTTTCCACCCTTCATAAGCCTTTTTCCTCTTATTTATTTTTCTTCATAACTCCTTGAGGCTCCATGGGATGAGTGCATTATGTTAGGTCCCTATAATACTAGTGATTACCCAATTGATATTGTATTTGTATCCCTTATTAATATTGTTGTGCCCCTATTGTCCCCATATTGTTCATAATGTGCCCCATAGAATCCCTCTATTATTATTTTGGTGGCTTTATATTATTATTGTTAGGTCAGTTGGGTTATATTGTGACTCCTTAGACTCCTATATATAGACAGAGGTTTTTTCATTAGAATCATCCAAGAATTGTTCATTTATGTAATGTAAAGGAGGTTGCCCCGTCGAAGAGGCTGAATTCTAAGGTGTTGATCTATCCATTCTACCTTTTTTTGAGCTAGTTCATAACATTTTGATATGAGAGACTTGGATTCTAAGGTTTCGCTGCTCCAAATAAGTGATTGTGGCATTTTGGATATAACTTTCTTTCTGCAATGTTTCAGAAGCTAAAAAAAAACCCATTTGAGAAGAAATCGCACTGAATCTTGCATCCAAATTTCAGAGCTTTTCGTGCTATATTTGTGGTGATATGATCTAAGGAATTTGGTCCTTTTGTAGGCTCCTGAATTACATTCCAAACAGGTGACCTGGGGAAATTCGTCATAACTTTCTCTCTAAGCATCAGATTGAAATTTAATAAGGTAAAGAAAGAGGACTGACTTTATTTTCTTTTGTATTTTTTCCAGATAAAAAGGTCGAAGCAGTGACTCGTGGCACATCGTACAAGTTTTCTCTACTGAACTGGTCTATAATCAGGTCACTATGGGAGATTTGGCACAACTCTTCCTTGGAGAATCCAATTTGGATCAGACTAGTGGCATTGGAAAGAGGACACAGAGTACTACTAGACAACAAATTTTAGAACTAGATGATTTGAAATTACAGAGATACATTAGAGGCAATATCGAGCTCCTACAAAGTGAAAAAAAGTGTGTAGATTTTTTTAAATTTTTTCTTAAGCCTGGTTTGAAAAATTATTTTGAAGAATTCAAAGAGCATAGTAGAGCATTATTATCGTAAATGATGCCCTAGGGAAAGAAAATTAAAATGCCTAGTAAGAAACCTGAAAGTGCTAGCGTGACTCATGAAGAATAGGGAGAAATGCTACATGATATATCAAAATTACAAGGCCAAGTGCAACAAATGCCACTCTCACAAAAGCTAATAGAAGCTAAGATAAATGGCGTGGAATTTAATATAAAGGGCATGGAAGCTAAGATGAATGGTATGGAAGCTAAGATGGATGATTTGAATATAGTTTTGAAGGCAGATTTGAAGACAGATTTGAAAAAGTTTCTACAAGAAATGCTTAATAATGGTGAAAGGGTAGTAAAGGAAACTCATGATGAGAACGAAAGAAATTTTAATCATGATCTCATAGACTCTAACGTTGGACCGAAGACCCACCATATTCCAAAAATCGATATGAGGAAGTTTGATGGCAAGGATCCTGCAGCATGGATATTACAAATGGAGCAATTTTTTGATCTCAATAATGTGCAAAACACACAAAAGCTACGAATTGCAACTTTATATTTGGAACCAAATCAATTTGTATGGTATCAATGGCTTTGCTCTCATAAACAAGTTATCACCTAGGAAATTTTTATGGAAGAATTGACAACACATTATGAGGACACATAAAGAAACACTTCTTTTAGCCAATTGATAAGTCTCAAATGAAAGGGTTCAATAATGGAGCACATTGAGGAGTTCCAAAAATTTAACATAAGGGTAAAAAATATTCCAAAGGAGCATAGGATTGATGTGTTCATAGGGACTTTAAAGGATAATATCCAACATGATGTTCACCTTTTGGAACCTGATTCATTAGAGAAGGCATTCAAGTTAGCAAGAAAAATGGAAAGCAAAAGTATGGCACCAGGAAGCATACCACTCACAACTATAAAGATGGAAGTGTTGTTGCCCCTAGTCTTCCACAACCTATAAGGTTGATGTCAAGCTATAAAAAGGGTCTCTTTCACCTCTAATTACCTCACATTAATATGTCAATCCGGGGACATTTTGTTGTTTCAAAGAGTGTCTCAATCTCAGGCTATCATTTGCGAGAGTAATGCTAGTAGCACAATGTTCGAAAATACAAAAGTAAATGTATGATTGTTTACAGCTAACTACTTCAAAAGAATAAACCACACATTCAGAAAACCAACTAATTTATGAGTCAAGGGTTTGGTAGCAATAACCCATCCCTTTGTAAACTAATGGAAAATGAAACCAGAGAACAGATCGTGGATCTGGGAGCCAGACAGTAGATGTCAATGCTCACTACAGCTTAAGATTGTTCTTCACACCAAAATAAAAAATGACAAGAAATGAAACAGTAGATAAGAAATGGAACAACAATTAAGAAATAGAACAACAAACCTGAAATGGAACAGCAGTTAAGAAATTGTAACGACAACTAATTCTAACAAGCAGGAACACCTTAATCTATAAGATCAAATGCACTAATCGTAATCTACAGGAACAAAACGAAAATCCTTCACTCTTAAGGGTGGATTGAATAACACACAAAAATGGAACAACACTGATTAATGATGAATTATAGAACAACGTTTGAAAACCATATATACACAAGGCACACTTTAATAGTAATCTGATCCAGTTATCAATCTCAGTTAGAAAGAGTACGACTACATTTCAAAATAGAACAACATTGTTTATAGATCTAACAATCGCAAAGAACATAACTCCCAAGATGAATTCCGTAATGTTAATGAACAAGTGCACAACACGAAGGCTCTATAATTGAACTGCAACAGTATTCCATAAAGACTAGCAGTATTATATCAACACCTAAAAGAACAATGATACGATGCAGAGTCAATACAATAGTTCCATCTTTAGAAACCTTAATAAATTAAACATAACAGAGCATGTGATGTAAACTTACAAAACACATCAGATTACCAAATAGCGTCGATAAGAAAACCACACATAAACCAAACATAATAGTACAGGATCAAGTGTCCTCCAGGGCCGGGCCCTTAGCCTTCATGGGTACACCGCTTGAAGTTATTCCATACTCAAAGATGAAATAGCAACCAAGTTTGTATTAATGCATAAAGTGGAATTACAATAGATGAGTTTTTAACGAGACTCGATGATCAAAGTTTTGATCTTAAAGGAAATTATATAAAACATAACAAATTCTCCTCTCAAGCTAACAATGTTGCCCCCTTTTATAATGATGAAGGCAGAGATATCTAAGTGCAGAAATAGATAAAACAGTGATCCCTCAGGATCAAGGATCTTGAGGGATTCGCCGAATTGTTAGTCCTCAGTCATCTCTTTTCTTTCCTGCACTGAACCGATATCTCCACTTCCATTCCAAGGCTAATTCACTTTGATTTTCTTTTCCTCGTTTGCATATGGTTCCCCGTCAAATGGACAGCGGCTAACCCATCCTTGTCCTTTCCTTTGGAACAACAACTTCTCGTTTTTCCTTCTTTCTACATAAGGAAATGAAAATTGTCAGTGTTTTCATCTTCCATATTAATCTCACATGTTTTATTACAATTCCTTATTGTTTTCCGAGTTCATGATGCAAAAGGTTTGTAAGTTCTAATGAAAAGATGCTGAAATAATTACCAAAAACATACCTTCTTTAGTACTCCACACACCCCCCTGCTTACCATTTTTCACGCCCTCATGAAAACATTGTAGTTGACATGTAAGGTAGTGAGTCAGTAGGGTGGAGATGGAATCTCATGTGAAGGCCTACAGCCATGATACATAACTAGGTGTTCAAAGAAATAGCCTGTCTGACCCTCAGACATCTCATACAGGGCTTGGTATCCGAGTGCACGGTGCCAAATAATTGGAATTCATAACCTATATCATAACCAGGATGGTCCTTCCCTCAAAATGACTTTGCCATAGAGGTGCAAGCGGTTGGCACCTAATTTAAAATTTTCATACTTAAATGGTTCCCTGAGCTGAATATTCGGATTAGAGATTTGATACCAAAATTTAGCCGCATCAATGGCAAGGTCTTTGATAGAGAAAAATTATTCTAATCCCTATCGAATGATTGCCTCATGCATGGGTCCTAATGCTTCAATTAAACCTGGAGTCTTCAAGAGGTTTCTATGTTTTCTCCACAACTGTACTGGATTCCTAGGCTCAGCTCTTATCCACAAATCTAATATGTTTTCTTGTCTTTGGAAAGCATTATAGGCTTTCAGCCATTTAATTTGATTAACCCCAAATGAAATAAATGCCTGTAATTGGATATCCCCAACAAAAGGGCTAGGGTTCAGCTCGGTCTCCTGGTCTAATACAAGGTTATGTAAATAAAACTCACACAGTAGCCTCTGAAATTTTACCCCATATTGCTTACAACAGTTTATAAAATCATCAATGGTGTTAATTTGTATGGGAGCACTTGCTTTAATAGCCTTTATTTTCAATTGCAAATATCGTTCCATAAAAACAAGGCATAATTCTTATCATGGTCTCTACATGCTAGGATGTCATTGTATAAAGAACATAAGTTATCCATCTACTTGATAATGATATCTAACCTATGAGTTACCTTCGCGATTTTTTCTTCTTCCCTTCGCCACCCTTCAACGGCCTGGATTTAAGATAGATTGACATTCCTAAGCTACTGTTGTAGCTCTTCATACTTTTCTCGAGGGACGGCTTGATCTATAAGCTTTTCTGCTGCTTGTTGAGCTTGCTTCAAACCCCTTCGTAAGGTTACCGTTTTCAGATCTCTTTTCCATGCGACAGTGGAGGCTGGGAGTTTTACCTAAATTTTCCTATTGCATTGTTTTCCGTTCATGACCCTTATTACTCCCAAAGGTGGTGTCTCCATCTGAATTTCCTTATCGCGGGTCAACATATCATCCATTTCTATCTTAACATGGATATCAGTCCATTGTTGTTCCTTTTTAATTGGAGTAGCAGTCTGCTCCTCAGCATCATTTGGAATGGCAGCCTACTCCTCAACATCATTTGGAACAACAACCTACTTTTCGACAGGGTTTTGAACAACAGGATGGACTTTGGTCCTCCGATCCTTTGTCTTCAGGGGTTTTGCTGGAGTCGTTGCATTTTTCCTTCCCGAGGTCCTTTTTACCCTTTTCCTTGCTTTTAGAGTCCTAATCTGCTAGTGGAACTCAATTATTATATTCAATAGTCTCTGTTGTTCCTTTTGCAATTCCTTAATTTCCTCAATTTCCTTAGAAGGAACAACAGGTTGTTCACTGCAGCTTGAACTGTGACTAATTCCCTAATTTTCTCTCTAGGGTGCTTCTTTGTTGCTCTGCTCTGGTTACTCTAGGGAAAGAACCCTAACTAGTTCTTTTCTTTCTTGGGTGACCTCCTTTTCTGCCCCCCTTTCCTCCAGAATTTCTTTTGGTGTCATATGGCTAGGAATGGATTATTCCTGTTCAGCATCTCCTGTCATATTTTCATCATGAATAGGTAGATTCTCTTCCTCTACCTCCTCTACATGTGATTCTTCAGGTGCATTTCCCTTCTGAGGTTCCTCTTCGGCATGGAGATATGATGGACTCGAAGGTAGGACATATTTGTCCATATTGGCCAAAAGTTTGGCCAGTTCATCTTCTCCCAATGGCTCCTGCAATGAACTACCTTCCTGCTGTTCTGTTTCCTCCTCCTACTCAAATTGCTCGGCTTCTTCTTCCATTTATCCTTCCTCTTTTTCTTGCATTCCTTTCTCATTGTCTTCCCCTTCTAATTGTGGGGTTTGCACATCTTCTATCTCTACCGGTTGGCTACTGTTTTCTTGGGGCTTCTCTAGCCTCCATTGTAGCCGTGCTAGCCAGACCGATTTCCTTCACTTTTCTGGACGCTCAGGTGTACCGGTGGCATGTTTACGTTTTGGGGATGGTGTGCTCAATCGTCCATTTATCATGGCAATTAGCTCTTTCCAGCTGCTCTGCTGCTGGGTAAGGCTATGGATCACTATTAACCGAATCAACCCATGATGACTAACAACTGAATCTACATGCTGTGCCTTTTTTATGCTCTATGCAACGTCATGAAGTAATGAATTCAAAAATGTAGGTAAATTTACAGAGCATTTTTGCTTTAGTACAGCTAAGAGTTTAAGATGTCATGTTCTTACCATGTCTTTTCTGCCTTCACAAGTGATGTAGCTTTGAATGGTCTTTGCCAATTCCACCCACGACTCTCCTAATGCTACTGGCAGAACCCCTTTTCCTCTAATTGTCAGGCTCTGGCCTTCCTCTTGGAAGATTTCTATGATCTTCTCCAATCTCTCCTTTTTTAACGTCCATATAGGTCCAGCGGCTGGCGGTCCCGAGACTTCTGTGATTATGTCATCAGTGACTGCTATGTGTCTCCCCCTCACTGTGGAGTGATCCTCTTGCAAGTTTTGCAAGAATTCAATTGCTACAGTCTCGTTGGATTCCTATAAGCGATTGAGATAAGTTAGCCACCCTGTTATTGCCAGGATTTCCAGGGTAGCATCAGAGATTGTTAACATCTGTGGTTCTCTCCGAATCGATCTTCCTCCCATGTTTATGGTTTCGCTGTAAACTCTCAATGGAATGGGAGCTGTTCACGCTGTTGAAACACAGAGGGGCTGACAGACGCAAGACTCGCTCAAAATCAAATGCTGCAGAGTATACAATGGAAATGGCTTATGAACAGCAAGTCATGCATAAAAATAAAAAGTAGTATACCGTTGACCCATGTTATACCCTAGTACACAGTTTCCTGAATAGTGATCTGACACGTAATCCAGGGAATGATGAGGTTAACCTCCCCCCCGCAATGTGATAGCCTGTCCGAGCCGTCAAATAAAGGAGTGGCATGTCGTTCTAAAACAGAGTCATTAAGGAACAATGTATGGCACTATGCCATGTTTACAAAATTAGCAATTTACAGAAATCGAGGCGTAGAGTTGGGTCGCTTAATACGTTAGAGACTGCGGTGATATGATGTAAGGCTGGGGATAGGACATCTACCGTGGATACAGAGTCTCATGCGGTCATTGTCAATTGTTCTATCATGATTGGTGATAATATATGTACATGCATTGTATGGTTTGGGAAATAATATATGATTGATTACTAAGGCATAAGAAACAGAAGGGTGCTAATAAGAACCTATTGGTGTAAATAATGTGACTTCAATACCATTAACAGTGCTCTACTGCCGACAGATGTTGATAACCTTGGCAGAGTTGTTTATTTCACCCACGAAACCATGCTCCTTCGTGTATACTTAGGAAATGTTGTGTGATGTCAAAATGTAGGCCATTATGTTGGCTTGGTGACCAGTTAGCCATAATGCCATTCACAAGGAAGAAGCGAAAGGTGGGCAGGTTGGCTCGTGATGAGACCTCCTATTCCAAGGGTTCTCTATTTGATATACCTTTTGGACCATATCCCTGGTGTGGTGGCCATAGTGGGAATGCCACTTTTCTTTCATCCTCATGAGCATGTTAGGCTGGTTGTTGATGAGACCCCCTATCTTGCATTTGACAACTTATAAATCATTAAGACATCATTGTTTGCTCTCTTTTTTCTTTCTTTTTCATAAAGTACTTTTCCTATTTATACATAAATGGTGGTTCAACACTCCTTAAGAGTAGGAATGGTGGAAGAAGTCTTAACATCTCAATAGGAAGATATAAACCCTTTGCTCTTTATTCCTGAATAATAATCAAAGAGGATTAAAAGGGACCAACATGATAAAAATAACCAATCAGAGCGGAATTAGTAGAACAATGACAACAAAAGATAGTGAATAAGTGTGTCCTTCCTTCTGTCCTCTTACCAATTCAAAGAAATTTCTTATAAAGATAGCGATTTTATGATTCACTTATTTTAGTATGTTGTGATTTTGTATCCATTGCATAAGTGCATAGCTATATTCTAAAAGACTTGAAAGAACAGAAACAGTAAGCATCCTTAATTTAGAACAGGAAGGGGAACGAGCTGTTTCGAAAAGGGAGAGCAAAACAATGCAAGTGGTGTTCCATTTGGAAAAAGGAACAAAAAAAGACGAAAAATGTTGTTCCTTTAAAAAAGGAACAACAGAAAATGCAAATGTCGTTCCTTTGAGAAAGGAACAACACAACACATAAATGTCGTTCCCTTGGAAAAGGAACAACAAAAATTGAAAACGCTATTCCTTTGGAAAAGGAATAACAAAACACACCAATGTCGTTCCTTTGTAAAAGGAACAACATAAATTGACAATGTTGTTCCTTTGGAAAAGGAACAAAAAAACACACAAATGTCGTTCCTTTCGAAAAGGAACAGCAGAAGTCGAAAATGTTGTTCCTTTGGAAAAATAATAGAAGAACACAGAAATGTTGTTCCTTTGGAAAAGGAATAGCAGAAATAAAAAATGTTGTTCCTTTGGGAAAGGAACAACAAAGAAAACAAATGTCGTTCCTTTGGAAAAGGAACAACAGAACTCGAGAACATTGTTCCTTTGGAAAAGGAACAACAAAACACACATATGTCGTTCCTTTGGAAAAGGAACAACAAAAATCGAAAATGTTCTTCCTTTGGAAAAGGAACAACAAGGCAAACAAATGTTGTTCCTTTGGAAAAGGAACAACAGAAATCGAAAATGTTGTTCCTTTGGAAAAGGAATAGCAAAGCAAACAAATATCGTTCCTTTGGAAAAGGAACAGTAGAAATCGAAAATGCCATTCCTTTGGAAAAGGAAAAACAAGGAAAGCAAATGTCATTCCTTTAGAAAAGGAACAACAGAAATTGAAAATGTTGTTCCTTTGGAAAAGGAACATCAGAACACAGAAATAAAGAAAAAGAACAAAATTACAGCAAAATGACGGTTGATCCAAAGGGTGTTGTTCTTTTGAAAAAGGAACAGTCGGAAGAAAATGTTGTTCTTTTGAGAAAAGGAACAACAAAAAATAGTAACGGAAAAACATTGATTCAAAAATAAGTACAAAAATGATTCAACAAAAGAAAAGAAATTATGTACAAGCTGTAAAAAGAAATAAATTTCTTAATGAATTAGAGGTGAGGAAGACTTCTCTCCCTCCCCCAAAATTTCCATATTAGAGTCTTGGTGTAACTGCTGGCAGAAGGACTCCCGAGTGAGTGGTTTGCGATAAATATGAACTCGGTGTCCATTTTCCTTGAAGGCATATCTAGAACCGTCAATAGTGATTAGAGTAAGGGTACCATTGTCATGTACTTTCTGGATTTCGTATGGTCCCAACCAACGAGTCTAGAGTTTCTTGGGGAAGTCCTAAACCCTGGAGTTGTACAAAAGTGCCCAGTCTCCTTCATGGAATACTTTATTTTTAATGAGAGCATCATGCCTTTTAGCTCGCGACTACTATATCAGGGAAGTGTTTTGAAGTGTAGAGAGCCTAATTTCATCCATCTCATTGACTTGTTGTAATCAATTAATCTGTGCCTTGGTTAGATCTAAGCCAACTTCCTGTGTTGTTCGTAATGTTTGGATTTCAAATTCTATGGGGAAAATGGGTTGTTTTCCAAACAATAATTGATAAGGTGAGTAACCAATGGTACTTCTCCATGTTGTTCTATAAGCCCACAATGCTTCGGGTAGTCTGGCAGCCCAATCTGGTTAGGATTTCTTTTATTATTTTATAACTACTTTTTACCTACCCATTTGCCTGTGTGTGGTATGGAGTACTGATTTTATGCTGGACATGATAGTTGTTGAGTGTTCCAGCTATTTTGTTCCCAACAAACTATGGTCCATTATCTGTAATTATCTCTCTTGGAAGGCCATAATGCACAAATAGATGGAACAGGAAATGTATGGAAGAATCCTCTGTAGCTCTTGGAAACGCCTCTGCTTCAACCCACTTGGTGACATATTCTGTTGCCACCAAAATATATGTTTTCTTGTTTGATGATGGGTTAATTGGTCCAACGAAATCAAGAGCCCATCACTAGAATGGTTCGATGACTAGTTGTGGTTTCAGAGGCATCTCATCAGACTGACCGAGGCATCCTGCTCTCTGGAAACTGTCACAGGCTTGGACGAATTTCTTTGCATCTTCAAAAATCGTGGGCCAATAATACCCTGTTTGCAGCACTTTATGTCCACTTTTGTGATCAGCAAAATGTTCGCCACATGGTTCATCATGGAAGGCTTTTAAAATGTCAAATATTTCATCTTCTCGAACACATCTCCTGATATGCATGTCTGCCCCTGTGTGGAAAAAATAGCCCCCAATCCAAGAAAATTGAGCACTCCGTTGAACAATCTGTTTCTGCTCATTAGGGGTTAGATGCTCTGATAGTTTACCTACTACTAGGTAATTGGCAACATCAGCATACCAGGGTGGTTGAATAGCCACAGCAAACAGATGCTCGTCTTAAAATTGATCTTCAACTGCTGCTGCATCGATTGGCTTTGGCATTCTTGAGAGAAAATCGACTACAGGATTTTCTTTTCTAGGTCGATCCTTGATTGTAATATCAAATTCCTGCAATAAAATCAGCCATTTAGTTATTTTGCCATTTGTGACAGGCTCTTGTTTGCTAAATATTTTATGGCAGAATGATCTATGTACAAGATAACAGGATATCTAGTAATATAATGTATGAACTTATTGGCAGCATGTATTATAGCTAGAAATTATTTTTCAGTAGCAGTGTAATTTAATTTAGCAGGGGATAAATTTTTGCTAATGTAATAAATTACATACGGTTTTTTATCCTATTCTTGTCCAAGGACTGCTCCAATGGCTATATCTGAGGCATTATATGATATCTGAAATGGAAAATCCTAGTTTGGTCATGGAAGGACTGGGGCTGTGGACACGAGCTTCTTCAGATCCATGAAAGCATGTTCATATTTTTCTGTCCAAAGAAAATCAACGTTACTAGTTAGTGCATACAAAGGTGCAGGAATATGTGAATAATGTTCTATAAACCTCCTATAATAACCAAAAAATCCAAGAAAAATGCTTACCTTTGTTTGAGTGGTAGGAGTGGGAATAAGCAAAATTATTTGGATTTTGGTTGTGTCTACCTGAATGCCAGTTGCTGAAATATAGTGTCCTAGGATAAGCCCTTCTGTCATCATCATATAACATTTTTCATGGCTTAAACAAAGCCTAGTAGCAATGCAGTGTTATAGGACTTTTTCTAGTGCATCCAATGCTGGATCGAAATCATCTCCATATGGTGTAAAGTCATCCATGTATACTTCAAGTCCTTCATTTATTAATTCTGGAAAAATGTTGAGGATAGCCCTTTGGAATGTGGTAGGAGCATTGAATAAGCCAAAAGGTAGAACTCGGTAGGAAAATGTTTCCCAAGGAAAAGTAAAAGTAGTTTTGTCTTGGTCTTCACGGGCAATCTGAATTTGATTGTATCACTGAAGCCATCTAGGAAAGAAAAGAATTTCTTTCCTCCCAAAGTGTCTAATACTTGGTTGATGAATGGGAGAGGGAAGTGGTCATTTTGTGTTGCTTTATTTAGTTCTCTATATTCCACACAGATTCTCCATTTCCCATTCTTTTTTGGTACCACCACAAGCGGAGAGACCCATTTACTATTAGAGATAGGATAAATGAAATTGACATCTAAAAGCTTTTGAAGTTCAGCTTTTACCACATCTTTTAGATGAGGATTTAGTCTCCTCTGAGGCTGACGAACAGGTCTCACATCTTTTTCTATATAAATGTGGTGTGTACATAACTGGGGGTCAATTCCTTTCATATCAGGGTAGTCCCATGCAAATTCTTCTTTATATTTCCTTAACAAATGGATGAGCTTTATTTCTTGTTTGGATGTGAGGTTGGCATTAATGTTTAAAGTTTTTCCCGGTTCAATTTCCACAATTTCGCTATTTGCAATAGAGGTAATAGGTATTGTATGATCATGTGTACCTT
>APFE031137610.1:0-12160 GCA_000404065.3 Pinus taeda
GATCGAAATCCAGTTTTTTACATCAAAATATCCCAAAACTTGGATGATTTAAGTACAAAATGGCTCAAAGCCCAACTAAAAATAGCTCTAGCTACCCTTTGAAGAGGAACCAGAAACCGCTCAGGTACACCAATGGTGTTTCTTTGCATATGAGCGAGAAGCTCCCTCATAAGAAGAGGAGGGACACCCATAGTTAAACCCTCTAGGTTCCTCAGAACCTCGCGGAGACTATTGGCATCGCCCCCTCTAGTAGGTAGTTGGCCACCTCATCACACATAGCGAGGTTCGCTTGCAGGTTGTACTGGCACCACATCTGTGTTAAGCATAAAAGTTTCATGTCAGTTCTTATCTCATCATTAAAAAGCATTACATATACATTCAAAATTACAAAATTACTTAAAGTACCATCAAAATTATTCTCACCTTGAGGACCCGAATTGGTCCCGGGCGGTAGCATCAAGTCTGGGTTGCTAGTAAAGTCCATTCCTTCATAGGCATAGTCATCAACAATCACTATCTGGCTGCGAAGCCACTGGAAGAAGTCTTCATCAAAGAAGTGCTAGAGCGGTCCTCCTCCTATGCGAGGATCAAGTGATGACCAGTGACTCTGCCTTGGCTCCCTTGGATCAAAATGACCTAAGCTCACCCGTGGTCGCATGATAGGTACCCCCTCAAGGAAAAATGAGACTATCATAGTACCGTAACCAAAACTGTTTTGGGTACGGGTCTGACATGTTGTCAATTCTGCCTTCAAATGGCAACATCTAGTGCTGGATACAATCAATGGCAAGCAAAAATTGGGCCTTTGTCACTACGTGGGGACTTTTTGACCCTGTCAACCGCACAATCAACCATAAAATTGCCCTCATAGACTGAGATCGAATCCTCTCTATTGGGACTCTGTTGCTGACTAGCCCACTCCCAGGGATGGAGTAGATCTGTACCAGCTCTGAAGTAGATCATGGATCTAACCTACCACTGGTGAGGTTTGCTTGTGCCCCATGGCATGAAAAACTAGTCAAAAAGTAAATATAATCCTGGTCAATTTCCATCTCTTGATCTCCAATTCTGAACACTTTCTCATGTTCATCCCAGTGCTGTATGATCCATCTCAGTACATCCTCCTATCCTTTCATCAACTCTAGCCTTGCATACTTCAATAAGCTGCAGCAGCGCAATGCAAGTATGCAAGGTGGATCGTGACGCATCAACAATTCCTCATTATCATGGGCTCGTTCTCTCCATAGGTGAGTCATTTCTGCCTGAAACCTACACAAAATGACCCTAAAAACAATTAACACCCTCCAATGGCTCATACAGAGCATTTAACGCACTATATTGGTCATTTAGAGGGTGTTAGTGTCCAAAAATGGCTCCAGGGCACCTAAGATCTGCAAATTTCCACCCACAAAACTGTTAAAAAGGGTTTAATAAAGCATAAAGCAAGGTTTTAGCTCTCACTTGGGACTGACGGCACGTCGAATGGTTATCCGGATCTCCTGCAATGGTCCGCGAAAAATCTGCTCCTCTTTAGCTCCAACTAGCTCTCACAAACTTCAAAATAGTGACAATGATGCAAGTGAAAGCTCAAAGCATCTCCTTATATAACTTTGAGAGACATGATTTTTTGAAAAACATTAAAGAGTAAGTAGTTCATTCTACATGATTTTTTATCATGCATGAACCCAGATAATAGAAATTGCTGCCTTTTTATACTTTTTATTGCTTTTGATGAAAGTACTTTCAAGAATGAAAAGCAGTAAAAGCTGCATGCAATTCTTTATAGAGCATTGTTAGGGATATTTAATTGCTCTTTAAAAAATACAAACATCCTCGAGTTTTTGTCGTTGCACTCGTTAAATCTATGCAATGATAGATAGAGCACTATTAGGGATATTTTATTTCTCTTTAAAAAATACAAACATCCCAAGTTTTTGTTGTTTCACTCGTTAAATCTATGCAACGATAAATAGAGCACTATTAGGGGTATTTTATTGCTCTTTAAAAAATACAAGCATCCCCAAGTTTTCATCGTTAAGCTCATTAAAATATATCTAACTATGGTAGAGCAATTTTGGAGACATTTTATTTCTCTTTAAAAAATATAAGCATCTTCGAGTTTTTGTAGTAGGGCTCATTAAACATCCATACCACAATCAGTAAAGCACTTTTAGGGATATTTTATCGCTATTTAAACAATACAAACATCCCCAAGTTTTTCATCATTTGCACTCATTAAATATATGCAAATGATGCTCTGAGCACCTCTTTTTTTATCTTATTCCAGCTCATAAACTAAAAAAGACCAACGAAACATCCTTTTTAGGCACCTTTTTCTCGCTCTTTAAACTAAAAAAATCCTGAGCTGTGTCTTGCTACTCGTTAAACATGCTAAAGATGACTTGAGCATTATTTTAGGTACCTTTTTCTTGCTCGTTAAAAAATGAAAAATCCTGAGTTTTTGTTACTAAGATCGTTAAAGTGTCACAATAAAACACGATTTTAGTCTGTCACCTTGTACTCGTAACAAAATGAGGTCAACATCTATTGGAAAAAGGTTTCTCTTTATTCGAGTTCAATAGATTTAAATATGGAAAAGTAACTGACCCGGGTATACTATTAAACTTTTCTCACACCCGATTAACAACTATGACAAAGGGACCACCATGGAGTCTCTCTTTATGATCTTTTCAGACTCTCTAAAATATAAAAAGACCACTGAGTTGTCTAGTCTGGACTCTTTAAATACACAGATAAGATATAGAGTTGTTCTTTTTACGATACTTCTCAGACTCTTAAAAGATGAAAAAATTGACGAGTTTTCCTGTCTGGACTCATTAAACTAATCAGATAGCGCAAAGAGTCATTCTTTTTGTGATCCTTTTCAGACTCTCTAAACATGAGAAGATCAATGAGTTTACTCGTCTGGACTCATTAAAAAAATCAGACAGGGAAAAGTGGACAGTACCACTGTATCCTCTATTCGGAAGCATGATTTAGCAGCATTCATTCCCTTGAACATGGCACTCCCTCAGATAAACCGTCATTTCTATAGCCTCTCATTATGAACCCTACCAACCTATGAGTTTTTAGCCTATATACCCTGATGTAATTGCATCTCCATATCTTAAACACTCTGTAGTGTTCATGAATCTAGTGTCATCTGGTTAAAACTATTGTCGTGCCTTCTATTGTTCAAGGGTTCCCATTTGTTTCTTCTATCAAACAATACTACATATCCTTTCATCATGCCCTCTGTTGTTTAGACCCAAAAGCTCAAAAGATTCTTCAAAAAACAAAATCATCCTTCTCTGATTTCATGTTGACTAATGTAGGATGCGTCAATGCCTACCTTTCGATAGGTTTCTTCCTATCAACTTCAACACTCTATCTAGGAAGATAACCCAAAAACGCATTCATTGCTTTGGTGCTTGCAGACATTAGTGGCAGGTTACCTTGTGTTTGATAACAAGTTTTCATTATTGGCTCCTGGTTAAGCGATTCTTCGAGTGTTTGACGACAAAAAATCTTTCACACTCATTAGTTTGCACTGTGCATCTTGGAGACCATCACCATTATCAGTGGCCCTCCTCACATCTGTTAACAGTCTCCATTATTGGCTAGTAATCAGATGATTTCGTGCATGTTCGACATCAACTCATATTATCACATGTACCGATCTATCCTGTTCGGCGAAGTAGGAATCAAGACCTTGGGTAGAGGCTTGCATCATTCAGCCTTGTTTCTTCTCCCAAGCTGCGATATTGTTCTATGGAGACAGCTATTTCAAGATGATCTATTATGACACTGAATTTTCCCTGTGCCATATTGGTGGCCAACATTGTTATATCTCCTAGGAGAAAATTAATCTGACATAGCTACTGAGCATGGGAATGCCTGACTCATGACATGATTTTAGCAGTTTATATATATGTATCTTTGTAGTATCAGGTTTTCCTTGCCGCTCAAAACTTCTCTCTCTCTTTACAAAGATTTTGATAGAAAATTACAGTTTTTTTTCATAAAGTATTTTGGCCATCATCTCTTCCTCTGATCTCATACTTTAAGGTGCATCTGTTATAGGACAAATTGACCTCCTAATCAACTCAGAGGTGAAAGACAAGATGACTAAAGCAATGACCACAATTGCAGGCCCATAATCCACACTAACGCCTTCTATACACTAACAACTTGCTTTATAAAGCTTGTTTACAAGCATAAAGGAGCATTAATCACCCTGCCAACTCTTGTTGTTAGACCAGGGAGAGCGTTAGTGAACTTAAATGATGTCCAAAAGGTTATGCCAACGAATCTGCCCATAAATATCTAGATATTAAATCCCTAGATTTGTGCAAGAAAAGCAAGGAAACTCCAAAAATCAAGATATTTGGAGAAATTTTATTCTGAGAATGAAGGCAAATGGGAAAAAACTTGTAAATAGGGTAGGTTCATGGTTTTTTCCCTAATGAACTCTAAATGGAGCTTGGCATCTCTAATTGGATTGCTATATAAGCAGCGAGAGGGCCATTTCAAAAGGAATCAGAGCATTTGGAAGGATAGCCCATAGAGTTGTTGTGAACTATCATATTCTTGAAGGAGCTAACTGAAAGAAGAAGAGGGAGAGAGGAAGAAGGGGTAAGGAAGACTGAAAAATGGATTGTTGTAATCACTTTTCCATTCTGAATATAGGACTATGGTTGCGTTCCCAACTCCAAAGTGTCGGCGATATTGTGCATTTATTTGTTCATTCTGATGCTTGTTGTGTTGAGTAGATAAGTTATACATTTGTACATGTTTATTACAAATTCTTACATCAATTGTCAGAAGTGTATGTTGTGATTGGTTTTCTTTGTTCTTTTTTGCAGGAATCGTGTTGGAGCCGGTTAGGAGGAGTTCTTCTTACTGTACGGGGATCCCCAAGTTAATCTTGAAATAACCAAAGCTGATCCTCTTTCCATACCCTATCAATATATGTTTGATAGATGAACATGTGTATAACAGGTAGATTTTACAGATAACCTTATAGTATATCGAAGGTCCCAGGAAGAATTTCGAGGGTAGTTGTCATCCCGTGCATTTTACCCCATAGAAATAACCACCTTGGAAGGTGGATTAGCTAGGTTGAATGTACTGCCCAAAATAAAGGGTGTAAGGTTGATTAACTATTCCTTGAGAACCATATGGAATGTAAGGAGTTTGGTATTGGACCTGAGGCTCATAGGGCTGCTGATACTTAACATTGCTCGATCCATACAGACCAACGGGATTCTGAACCTATTGGTACTATAGATTGCTTGATCTAGTAGGATCAACAAGGTTATGAATAACACCAAAAGAAGGTGGGTTCATACCAAGCATGTGATCTTGTGAGCCACTCACATGGGTGGCACCTGACACCATAGAAACAGTCAGGCTTTTCCCCCCAAGTGGTGGCATAGCTTGGCCACTGACTAGAGGGATGGACGAACTGACAAAGATATTCCTTGAAACTGTCAGTGCGAACTAACAAGTGACTAGGACTTATGATACAAGGGTGTTAAGAATGGTGGGTTGCACCAAGACTGAGGTAACAACCTATTGGGAAGTTGTGTTTTCAATTAATGGGCCTGAAGTAGGAATGGCTCCTAACACCTAAACAGGGTTGTGGTAAAGTGATGAGACACTAGGTGTACCTGAAACCAATGGTGCCAAAGACACATAGTTAGGTGGAAAAATGGTAGGAATACCCCCTGTATAGGGGAAACCCTCAGGAGGAAAAGGATGTTCTTCCTCCTTGATAGTGTGTGGAGTAGAAACTTATGACTCCTCCGAGGAGGTGACTAGAGCATCGCCTTTGAGTTCCATATCTGGGAATAAACGACGATGTATGGCCAAAGAAGTACGAGGGGATAGTTCTAAAGGAACGCCCGACTAGTCATACAAACTGTAAGGATGCTATGGTGATATCACAACAGCGTCAAACAGAGGATTCAGAGGGTAGATAACCAGTCCAAGATGACCATCAGTGGTTGGTGAGTTCTCAGGAGTTTGAACAGGGCTATCTAGAGATTCTGGGTCAAGATCAATAGATGGCCCAATATCAATAGTAGGTAGAGGATGAGATGACAAAGGTTTAATGCTCAGAACAGTTTCGAATTCAACACCTTGGTCCTCGAGTGACTCTAGTAACTCAAGAAATGGCTCCTAAGACAATCTTTCAGATGGAGGAGAGGAAGAGGAACTAGGTGAACCAGATGATTCAACCACAATGACAGGAAAATAAATTTCCAGGCTTTAAAATGTTCTTTAAGGGAAACTCATTATTTGGTCTCAGAAAAGACCAATGGGATGTTATTGGATCGTGGGCAATCAATTATTAAGACGCATAAAAAGACTGGTGCTCTTTCATTTTTTAAGAGTCGTGAAAGAAACAAAGATGACTCTATCACTTTCGATTGGAAACGAGCTTGAAAGGACACGTGCTTGAATGATCTTTTAAGTTTAATGAGTCAAAAATATCAAATGACTGCTCTAGATCATCTAGGTAAACAGGATTACCAGGCAACTGTGAACTACAAAATACCTCCCGGGAAAACGAGAAGTACAAGCAGAAAATATCCCCGAATTTTGTGTTCAGTGTATCACGTTTGTAAGGTGGCCAACTTAGCTTCCTAAGGATAAAGGATTTCAGCCTAGAGGGGTCTCTCGTTTTATACTCGATGATAGAGGGAGCACAAATCCATACTAGTGATGTCTAACACTGAAGCTAATGACAGCTACTAGGTTTAAATATATCGGAACACATCTCTAGCCTAGACCTTCTAGATATGATCGTTAAATGTCAAATGCATCTTAGGTTAATTGAATTCATTTTGAGGTTTATCTTGAGTTATTTTTCAGTTTTTAGGTCTTAGCGATGTGACTCGAAAAACCCTAAATGCATCTAAATGAGACAAGACCCTTTCAATTCGATGAATTTCCTACACTAGAGAGGGTAGGAACTACATAATCAAATGCAAACAACCAAGCAACTAAAAGAAAAAATGATCTTTCACTACTTCAATTTTCGAGAAAATAAACTAATGAAAAATGCATTCCAATTCCTAATTTCTTGACAATCACATTTCTAACAGTCCTTTCAAAAGCAAAAAAGTTATTTTCCCATTTTCAAATGCTAATGCAATCCTAGTCTCTAATGATGCAAGATATTGTAGCACAATGATGCAACAAACTATAATTTCATACTTTTCATGAAACAATGAAATAAACTTTTCATGTACAACACTTCACTAAAAAAGTTTCGCGACAATTAGCTCTTCAAGCAAATGAAAACATGAAAAGAGAGGCTCATTCAGACTAATGAAGCATCTAGTTTATCAACAACAAGACAAGCAACATAATCCATGCCGGAAAAGAAATGTTTAGACAAGCAAAGGAAAACTTTTCAAACTTGTGTAATGGAGGTCAAAGTTGTAAAAGGACCGCAAACGAAATGCGAGTAAGTACACCTACAACTCGACTCACTAAGTTCACAAATAGGTGAATGGACAAAAATCTAGATGCCATAGGGTCTCTAACCACTCAATGACTCAAGAAATCAAGAATAAAGACGATAAGGCAACATGCAAACAAAACCAAATGAAAAGCAGCTTTCTAGTCAGGGAGAAAACTATCTAAAAGGCATACAGCATCAAAATCATGAGAGAAAAACACACTTGCCAAGATTGGGGACAAACCATAATCTTCACTTACAAGCATTGGTGTGACTACCTAATTAAAAACAATTGCCAGAGTCTAGTTGACAACTGTTTCTTAGCATATCACGCTGATCGGCGGGATTGTCAGCTGATTAAGCCCGCTGATTGAGGGAGCCAAAAAAAAAAATTTTGAAATAGGGACCAGATTTGCTACTATGAATTTC
This sequence comes from Pinus taeda, assembly GCA_000404065.3. Classification (NCBI taxonomy): domain Eukaryota; kingdom Viridiplantae; phylum Streptophyta; class Pinopsida; order Pinales; family Pinaceae; genus Pinus; species Pinus taeda. Next base: position 7,901 of record APFE031137610.1, read on the forward strand.
AAACTCAAGCTAGTAAGCAATAGAAAATAAATAAAATCAAAGGGAAAAGTGGAACTAGAAAAGTTCACAGGAAATCATGAAATCTAAGACAAACAAAAGCAATGGTTCCCCAACGGAGTCACCAATTTGTGGTGAAGTAGAATTGTAAGTGTGGACACAAACAAATTCCTCTAGTCCAATAGTGGGTCTAGCCACAACTGATACATTCTATGGAAGATTTCCTTAGGTTAGAACCAATTAAGAGGGACAACTTCTTAGTACTCTTATCTCGTTTCATGATGTCCTCGCCTGCTCGCTCCAGCTATCTCTCGCTTCCCTCTTCAAACACCTAAAACAAGTAAACAACAGAAAACAACAAACCGTGATAATAGAAAAATTGTAATTCAACTTACTTAACAAGTCAAGAAACATTAAGCCATGAATATGTAAGATGACAAATCATGTATGAAATCAGTCGATGGTTGCACATATATTGAATCAAGAAGATATTACAAGACTAGGTTCTTACATGCTTCTCCTAGCATTCCATGATGGCCTCAACAACAATAGTTTTAAGGCTCTTCCCTTTAGGCTTCACTCCAAACCAAATTCACACTTCTCCCTCACACAACTAGAGAGCTACAAGTATGAAAAGCTTGATATTTACTCCAAACTTAATTAGCACTAGCACCCCAACATTAACACTAGCTTGTGCTTGGGAAAAAGAGAGATTTATATAGGATGAATGGATGGGAGATGGACCCTCTCCTCATGGAAGAAGGTCTTATCCCTTGAGGTAGTTCCATAATTATAAGGGAAAGGAGCCCAAACTAATGTCCTCGACCCCATCTGGCCAAACCATTTACCAGACTTTTGTTACAAAGCTTCTAGAGTTGGAAGCTTCAGCTCTATTTTTAAAAACTTCACATAAGAGGACCAGAATGACTAGAACAAAGCTCATTCACTCCGATCAGGGCTAGGGACAATGCTAATCTAATCCCTACATATCGGCATGAGGAAGAGAAGGGTCATTAGCGTTGATCTTGTAAACTGGGAAAAACAGAAGTTTTTGGGGAAATGGTGTAAAAGGGAATTGATCTGCTCATAAAGAGGAACACAATGGGAGTTTCTTCATGAAGGGTAAGCATGTAATGTTCACTATAGGGGTCCTCCAGGGTAAGGGAACGGGGAGTACAAGAACAATGACAAAATGTCGTGTAACAAATATACACTAAGGTTCTAGCTGGAATTCTCCATCTCGCTCCACCTGCAATACAAACCAGTCAATCACATGATCAACATCATTAACATACTTCTTAGGCAATGGAAAATGGAAAACGTCGTGGACTTTCACTGTCAGAGGTAGTGCAAGTCGATAGGCTACTGGTATGATCCTCTCAATAATCTTGAAAAGTCCATAAACCTGGGGTGTCAGCTTGGCACATGATCCAATCCAGAAGGAGCTCTTCTTTAGTTGATGCGCAAGTACACTTATTTGCCAACCTAGAATTCCTTGAACAACATATTTTGATATGCATATTTTATATGCATATCCTATGTTGCTTTCAAATTCTTCTTGATTAACTGCATTTCCCACCACATGTCTTCCAACATTTCCATTCCAATAAATACCTTGTTAACTGGATCACTCCAACTAATGGGATATTACATATCCACCCATAAAATGCCCCAAATGGACTCATATTCAAATATTATTGATACCCATTGTTGTAAGAAAAACCTACCAGTGGAAGATACTCTTCCCACTTTTATTTCTGATGCATCACATAATTCCTCAACATCTCCTCCAATATCCTATTGACCCTCTCAATATTTCCATCTGTATGCAGATGAGAAGTTGTACTGAAGGCCAACTTTGTGCCCAAAACTACAAACAACTCCCTCCAAAACTTGGAAGTGAACTTTTCATCCTTTTTTGACACAATTTTATTTGGAACACCGTGAAATCTAACCACATCTTTGATGAACATCAGTGCTACGTCGCTAGCTAAATACGTATTCTTCACCGGAATGAAGAGTGAAACCTTTGTCAACCATCCACAACGACCATGATGGAATCATGTTGTCTCATTTTCCTCAGTAAAACTATGATCAATTCCAAGGAAATTATCTCCCATTTCCATTTTGGAATCACAATCGGTTATAGAAGTCCACCTAGATGATTACACTTTGCCTTTACCTACTAATAATCCAAACATATAGCAACAAACTCTGCTACGTCTCTCTTCAAATTCAACCAATAATATAATTTATTCACTACTCCCAACGTCTTTTGATAGCATGGGTGACATGAATATGGTTTCACATGAAAATCCCTCAAGATCACCTTCTTGAGCTCATTGTTGTCTAGCACATATATCCTGTCTCTAAACCTGACCAATCCATATGTTGTAAGACAACAGTCCACATCCTGTTCACTTGCACTTGTACCTATACTTGTACCACTACCTATACCTATACATGTACCTGTACTTTACTGCAACCTGTGCATAATTTCCATATACCTGACATCACATTGACCTACTTGCAAGCTCCTATCCTATATATATGTCACATAGGAACTCTAACTGTTTATAAGTTACCTGTATCCACTTGATAAAAGCATCTGCAACCCTGTTCTTCTTTCCTTTGTTGTATTTGATCTCAAAATCAAACTCACTTATCGTGGCCAACCATCTAGATTGTCTGGTGTTCAGATTCAGCTGGTCAAATAGATACATCAATCCACTGTAATGACCCATCAATACAAACCTTGTGCCAAGATGATAGTGCATCCACATCTTCAATGCATGTATGATCGCTGCTAGCTCAAGATCATGCGTCAAATAGTTATGGTCATGCTCATTCAGCTTTTGTGACTCATTGCATACCACCTTTCCATCTTGCATAAGGACTCCACCAAGTCCTCTGTTTCAAGCATATGTACATACTACAAATCCTTTTCCTGTATTTGCAATCTTTAACACTGGTGCATGCATCAAAAACTACTTCATCTTCTCAAACCTCACCTCACACTCCTTTGTCCATTCAAACTTCTCACCTTTCCTCTACAATTATGTAATAGGATAAGCAACCTATGAGAAGTTCCTGATGAACCTCCAATAATAAACTGCCAATCCCATGAAATATCTCACCTCATCCCCATCCCTGGGAGCTTCCCACTCCATGATAGCTCTTACCTTTTCTGAATATACTGTCATTCCCTCCTTGGAGACAACATGTCCCAAGTAGTGTACCTTAGTCTGAAATAAACTTCTCTTGTTGAGATTAGCATACCACTGATGCTCTCTAACCAACCTCAACACTACTGCCAAATTCTCAACTTTCTCTTCCTCAATTTTAGAACATACCAATATATCATAAATGAACACAATAACAAAATTGTCCAAATAGGTACACAACACACTATTCATCAAGCGCATAAGAGTAGCTGTAGGATTAGTCAAACCGAATGGAACTACAACAAACTCATAATGCCCATACCTAGTCCAGAAATTTTTCTTGTAAATTTCCTCCTCTTTAGTGTGTACCTGATGATATCTAGTTCTCAAATCAATATTCAAGAACATTATTTCTCCCTTTAGCTAATTAAACAAGTCGTCAATCCTCGGCAACGGATACATTTTCTTGATGGTATCAATTGTCTGTAGTCAATGCAAAATATGAGAGTACCATCCTATTTATTTACAAACAATGCTCTTGCACCCAATGGCAATACACTTGGCCTAATGTATCCTTTTTCAAGAGTCTCTTTCAGTTGCAACTTTAACTCTACCAACTCATGTGTGCTCATCATGTAAGGTGCCTTTGATGTTGGATTTTCCCCTAGCACCAACTCATTAGGAAATTTTACTTCCCTGTGAGGTGGAAAATATGAAATATCTATAGGAAACACATCCTCAAATTGTTGTATAACTATGTACCTACTCAAAACATCTACATCCCCAACTCCCTTACCTTTTCACTAGAGATATGTAGTACAAATTGTAGGAATTTATAGGGTAAGTTCCTCAGACAGAACACCAGAAGGACACCGCTCACAAACAGATCACAGATCAATACACCAGTATTTTGACGTGGTTAAAACCCTCAGAGAGGGAAACAGTCCACGGCCTGCGCCAACGTTGCTACTACAGGCAATTTATTAATAAAAGAATGAAAATTTACATAAGCTTCTCTCATGCACGGTTAACCTACAAATGACCCTCCATGCGCTTTAAATAGAATTCATGGAACAATCGGGTGTCAAGCCACGGATCA
>APFE031137610.1:13941-46813 GCA_000404065.3 Pinus taeda
GATACCAAATGTTATGAAACCAACTCACAAAAAGATAGAAAAGATAGATGAACACCTTAGAAATAATCCTCTTCAAGGTGGAAGCCTCCTTTACATTACACAAATGAATAATTCTTAGATGATACAAATGACAAGACCTCCTTTCTATATATAGGAGTCTAAGGGGTCATAATATAATCAGAGTCGACATAACAATAATAATGTAAGGCACAATAATAACAATTGTGGGCTTCTATGGGGCACAATAATAACAATATGGGGATTACACGGGCACAACAATATAATAAGGGGGTTGTACTAATAACAATAAGGGGTTAGACTACTAGTATAGTGACCTAACAATCCCCAACAATATGTGCCTCATGTGCACTATAGATCATAGGCTTACCAACCTAATTCTGTGGACAATCTCTATTAAGGTGTTACTTACCACATATCCAACACTCCAACCATCTAGTACCATCACATGTATGCTACCATTGTTATCCATGTCCCTGTCTAAATGCATTGAACTTATTTCGTGGTGCCACATTTCCTTTCTCTTCTGCATTCTGGGGCCTCGTTATTTTTGGTTGTCATTTACTCTTACCTTTATCTTTATCCTTCCCTTTCCATCCTTGCTGAGATTCATTCTTACGCTTTGACTATTCGTAGCAATTATTCAATTTCCTAATAACTTCCTCAAGCGACTGAGGCTCTTCATACTCAATCTAATCTCTAAATGCTGGTGGAAAACCATTGACAAATTGTTGAACTTTAGCCTTCTCATCTTTAATATATGGTACATACCTCGGTAGCTATAGGAACTTGGTCATATACTCCTCATATGTCATCAATCCCATATTTAGCTCATAGAATTCTTTGGCCTTACTGCCGTAGTACCTTTCTAACAATTACTTCTTCCTGAAAATCTTATTGAACTCATGCCAACTCAAGTCCTTCATCCTAATGTCTCTGATCCACTTCACATCTTCCCACCAGATATATGCTTTACCTTTCATACTATATATAGAAATTATTCCCTTCTTGTTATCTATGTACTCATGCAACTTAAATAACTCGTTCATCCCAAGTATCCAAGCCTCTGCATCTTCTGGTTTCTTCAAGTCTCCATCAAAACTAGGTGGCTTTTCTTTCTTAAACTCATATGGTAAGTATCCTATTATGAAACTAGCTCACAAATAGATAAATCAACGAACTAAAAATTATCCTCTTCGAGGGAGAAACCTCCTTTACATTAAATAAATTAACAATTCTTAGATGATACAAATGGAAATACCTCCTTTGTATATATAGGGGTCTAAGGGGTCACAACAATAATAATAGTGGGCTTCTATGGGGTACAACAATAACAATATGGGGGCTACATAGGCACAAAAATAACAATAAGGGGGATACAATAGTATTATAGGGAACTAACGTCCCCCTCTCCTTCAAAAGTATTGTCCTCAAGGCTTAAGTAGTTTTGGATGCTTTTGTATAAAATTCTCATCCTCCCATGTGGAATCTTTAGCGGTTAACTTCATCCACTTAATTAGATACTCTGAAATTGATCAATTTCATAGCTATCAGATTCTTGTTTCTGTGACTTCTTCAAGATCAAATATGACTTTTCCTCCTTCCTCAAGTTCTAGAAACATTGTTTGAACTATAAGCTTGTCACCTATAACCTTCTTTAAGCGTCAAACATGGGAAATTGGGTGTACTTAGGAAGATGCAGGAAACTCCAATCTATATGCCACGGTACCAATATTTTTCAACACCTTGTAAGGACCGTAGTACTTGGATGATAATATATTATCCGTCTTAATTTACTTGAGAGATATTTGTTTGTATGGTTGTCGCCATAAAAATACTCAGTCATGTACATCAAAATTTCTTTCACTATGATGTTGATCTGCCTATTGTTTCATCTAATTCTGCATCAGAGTGAGTTATCCTTTACGATGTTGATTTACCTATTGTTTCATCTGATTCTACACCAAAGTGAGTTATCCTTTAAGAGTTGGAGAACTTTTTGTTGGTGCTCAATGTGATCTTCCACTGCTTGAACCGTACAATTTTCTCTTAAAGATGATGTGATGGATGGTGGATGATATCCATAAAGTGTCATAAATGGGGTCATTTTTGTTGCAGCATGGAAGGAAGTTTTATACCATCGTTCAACTAGAGGTAACCACTTGACCCATTGTGTTTGTTTGTCAGATCCAAAGCAATGAAGATATCCTTCCAAACATTTTTTCACTATCTCAGTTTTCCCATCAGATTGAGGATCACAATATGAGCTATGATCTAATTGAGTACCAAGACAAGAAAATAATTCCATCCAAATATTTTGCGTGAAAATGGGATCTCTACCACTTACTATAATCTTTGGATTTCCATGAAGCTTTTGAATTATTTCCATAAATGTAGTAACAACTTTGTTGGATTTAAAAGTATGAGATAATGCACCAAAGTGTGCATACTTGGTCATTCTATCAACTACCACCATGACGACACTCTTTCCTTCAGAATTGAGTAAACTATGATAAAATCCATTGATACCTCTTCCCAATGCTAACTTGGAATGGCTAAAGGTTGTAGAAAACTTGGGGTCTTAAATGTATCAACTTTATTTTGTTGGAAAACCAAACATTCTGCCACAAATTTTTTAATATGATATTTAAGGCCATCCCAAGAAAAATCCTTCTTAACCCTATGGTAAGTTTTTAAAAATCGTGAGTTCTCTCCTAAGGGAGAGGTGTGCAATTCCAAAAGAATATTTTGTTTGAGTTGGGAATTCGTACAAAGATATAAGCGATCGTTGTACCATAATGAATCATTTTTTCATCTAAATGTATCAGATGTACTTGAATCTTCCTACAAATTTTGAATGAGTGACCACAACCCTTCATCATTCTTCCATTCATCCCTTGCTTTGGTTATCCGCTCATGTTGGATAATAGAAATGGCACAAAGAAATGCTTCCACATCCTCATCCTTTCTTGAGAGTACATCTACAACAACATTTTTCTTCCCTTTTTTATAGATGATTTCAAATTCATAACCTAACATCTTTGTCACCCATTGTTATGTTGTTCTGAAGATAATCTTTGTTTGAAAATATATTTAAGACTATCATGATCTGTGTTTACCTTGAAGTGTCTTTCCATTAAGTAAGGTCACCATTCCTTTAGTGCATGTAGTATTTCCAACATTTACTTCTCATAAATAGCTTTGTTTAAGTACTTTATTTTGGTTGGACGACTTTCAAAAAAATGGGTCTTCATTTTTCATTAAAACAACACCAATTCCATTTCCTGAAGCGTCACATTTGACAATAAAAGTTTTTGTGAAGTTTGGTGTAGATAAGGCTAGTGCTTGGCACATTCCGTCTTTAAGATCTTCAAAGGCCTTTGTTTCTTCTGGAGTCCAAGAAGATGCATATTTCTTCGATAATGATGTTATATGTGATGCTATTCTCCCATAATTCTTAACAAACTTGTGGTAATACCCTATCAACCTGAGAAATCCTCGAAGATGCTTTATGGTTGTGGGGATTTTCGATTCCTTAATGCATGTAATTTTGTTAGGGTCTACCTTAACACCCTCATGAGATACAATATGACCCAAATATTCCACCTCTTGTACTCCAAAGAAACATTTGGAGGTTTTTGCATATAATTGTTTCTCCGCCAATAGTTTGAGCACCCTGAAAAACATGTTGAACATAATCCTTCCAAGAATTTCTATAGATTAGTATATCATCAAAAATACTAACATAGATTTTCTAAGGAAGGGTTTGAAATTGGAATTCATCAAAACTTGAAATGTGAAAGGTACATTAGTAAGGCCAAAAGGCATCACAAAAAATTCATAATGACCCTCATGAGTTGTAAATGTTGTTTTTGAAATTTCTTTAGTATTCAATCTAATTTAATAATACCCTGAACGAAGATCTAGATTGGTGAAGTAAATTGCTCCATGTAATTCATCAATGAAAGTAATGTGAAATTTTCCTTTAATAGTGAGCTTGTTGAGCTCCCTATATTCTGGACACATACACCATGATCCATCCTCCTTGCGCAATAATACTACTAGAGGAGAGAAAGAACTTTGACTAGGTTGAATTATACCATCCTCTAACATTTTTGCAACCATATGTTCAATTTCAATCTTTTGGTCATAAGGATATCTGTAAAGTTTGATGTTTGGAGGAACACTTACTAGAATCAAGTGAATCACACGATCCTGATCAAGAATAGGTGGGAAGCCTTTGAGAATCTCAAACACCTTGGAATGATTATCCAAGACCTTTTGGAGATCTGGAGAAATAGATAACTTTGATGTTTGAACCCCTAGTGAGCATAATTGTGCAATAACACTACGTTCTTCTTTCTTCAAAATATTTGTCATGAAATTAAAGCTAATTATCTTTCCTAGTTTCCCTAAAAATGCCCCTTAATTCAACATCCTTTCCTTCCAAAAAACAATTCAAGAAAAGTTCTTGAAAATTGAAAGCTACCGTCCCTAAAGATCGTAACCATTAAACTCCTAGTACAACATCAACACCACCCATTGGAATGGAAAGCATTGGACTATTAAAGATATATTCTCCCATGGTTAGCTTGATATTATGCCACTTTTCAGTGAAATTTATAGTTCCTCCATTTGCAACCATCACTTCACACTCTGGTGATGGATATAGGAATCAATTCAATTCCTTGGATATCTTACAATCAATAAAATTATGGTACTACTTGAATAGTTCAGCACTATTACATTTTTGTTCTTGATATATCCTTCTATATTGAGAGTTTGAGGAGTGGTAATTATTTCCAATGCATTATAAGATATGGTCAGATTCATTTCTTCTTTCTCGGGGGTTAGTTCCTGGTGTATATCCTCCTCTTTTGATTTTTCTTGTTCATTTTCTTCCTCCTCTTCACAATACATGTATAATAATTTATTCTTAGCACACTTATAACCTATAGTATAATTTCTATCACAACTGTAACAAAACCATTTTGCTCTTTTTTCCTCCAATTGTTGTTGTTTCAACATTGTAGGTTGTGGAAGACTAGGAGAAACAACACTTCCATATTTATAGTTGTGAGTGGTAGACTTCCTTGTTGCCATAATTTTTCTTTCAAATTCTCTTGCCACCCTAAATGCCTTCTCCAATGAATCAGGATCCCAAAGGTGAACCTCATGTTGGATGCTACCTTTTAAAGTCCCTATGAGGACATCAATCCTATGCTCCTTTGGAATATCGGTTATCCTAATATTCAACTTTGGAAGTCTTTAATGTGCTCTACCATTGAACCCTTTTGTTTGATATTTATCAATTCGCTAAAGAAGGTGTGTCTCTTTGTATCTTCATAATGTGATATCATTTCCTACATAAAAATTGACTAGGTGATAAGTGATTTATGAGAACAAAGTTATCTATACCATACAAACTTATTTTGTTCTAAATATAAAGATTAAATATGTACCTTTTGTGAGGGTTGCACATCATGTAGATCAAAATATAGCTCCATCTATAGTATCCATGTTACTGGATCCTTGCCATCAAACTTCCTCATATCTATCTTTAGAATGTGGTGGTTCTTAAACCCCACATTAGAGTCTCTAAAATACTAATTGATATTCCTTTTGTCTTTATCATGATTTTCATGGATTGCCTTATCACCACTCGAATGCCTTTCTTGTAGCAACTTTGTCAAACCCTCCTTCAACACCTCTATCTTGCCATGCATCATTGCTTCCATTTTTTCTTTTAAAATAGCATTCAAAACTACCACATCCTTTTTTATACCATCTATCTTAGCTTCAATTCCATTCTTTAAACCATCCATCTTAGCTTTTGTTACTTTTTGTGAGAGTGAAATTTTTTTCACTTGGTCAAATAATTTTGATATATCATGTTGCATTTCTTCCTCTTCTTCTTGTGTCATAACAGAGATTTCAGGTTTCTTACTAGGTGTTTCCATTTTCTTTCTTCAGGGCATAAATTAATCATATTTATGCTTTACTATTCCCTTTGAATCACTTCAAACTAATTCTTCAAACAAAACTTATGCAAATTTTTAAAAAATACACACCTTTTTCTTCCTTTGTAGGAGATCAATATCGAATTTGCTATATATATGTAATTTCAAATCATCAAGGTCTTAAATGTCAACTTGTGGTATCCCTTTAAGTCCTCTTTCCAACCCCACAAGTCTGACTGAGATTGCATTCTTCAAGAAAGAGTTATGCCCTGATCTGATAATCACCCAATGAGTGACCTCAATTAAGAATTATTAATGAGAGGTATTACAAACTCATGTGTCGGTGTGTCTAAGTTATTTAAGCAACTGATCGATCAGATTACAAATACATAGACACTTAAAAATGGAAAACAACAGGGAGTTCACCCTATCCTCCAGAGCTACATCTCCGGTCCAACTTCAATGGTGGCCTTCTGTTTATTGTGTCTTGAAGTAGAGAATTACAATGAAGGAGATCAATATGAGTCTCCTGAAACAAATTGCCTTGGCAAGGTGGTTCCTGGATTCCCCAAACCACTAGTGTACACAGACTCCTTTCCTTGCCAGCTCTTCAACCTCTCCGATCTGACGGATCCTCTCTGGGATGGTTTGCATCTCTCAAGCTCTCTGGTGCTCGACGTTGCCTTTGGTCAGCTCGACCCCTCTGTCTTCTTTCTACTTTTTCCTTCACCGGTTCTTCTCTTCTCTGTCTTCTATCTTTAGTGTTCCCTCTTTCAGTTCCTGACTCATGCCCTCTATCTAGTCTATACATGGATTTATAGCCATTCGAGCTCATGGCGGTTTGCTTCCTCTTCCACCTCATTGGATCGCCTACTTGCAACCATGCTTGGAGTTCCTTGTTTTGGAACCATCATCAGGCTCTTAGGGATGGCCACTTGTCCTCCTGCGAACTGCGCTAGCCTGCTTTGTCGGTTCAATTCTTTGGTTACATTGCGGAATGAGTCTTCCGCCACTTTGACAGTCAAAGCAAACCTCAAGTTCTTCTAAATCGTGGCTTAACCCTCCATCAATTCTGTCTTCTCCATCGGGCACAATCTCAGCCGTTAGATCAGGAGCCCCCAGATCTGACGCCATTCGCTCATCCCGTGCGGTTGACTAGCTCAACCATTAGCACGCGATGAGCGGCAGTTTTCTCTCTCCTCTGCTTGCCACGCATCGGGCGCTGAGTGGAATCACTCCTTTTCCATCAAAATTGCTTACCGCCCATGGATGCCCCTGATCAATACCACCAGTTTTGGAGCGGGTCCCGCCTTTAGCGCTTAGCCTTTTGTCCCACGTTTTTCCTAGCTCCCACACAATTGAGTGCTCAGGGTTTCTCCATTTTGAGGGTTTTTTCCAAGCGATGTGCAATTAGCGCTAAGCTCTGCACCTCCCAGGGGCTAATTTCACCTCCCACGCAGTCTCCATGGGCACTGTGTCTTCCTGCAATTCATTAAGATATTCAGGTAGCAGGTCATCAATAGAAGGCAATTGACTTTTCTCTTCAAGATCCTCAACCATTGAAGGTTCAAACAATCTCAAGCAATCTGCATTTACGACTGAGTAGATGTGCATGTAAGCTGGTAGATCAAGGCGAAAAGTATTTTCACCAATCTTCCCAAGTATCCTAAAAGGTCCATACGTGATAAGCTTTAGCTTTTTACCTTCACCTTGCATCCTGTCCTTACTGATATACAGCCAGACCTAGTCTCCAACTTGAAAACTATGCTCCGTCTGATGCTTGTCATGCCTAGCCTTGTGTCTTGCTTGGCTCTTTTCCAGCTATTCCTGTACTACCTGGTGGATCTCCTGGATCTGTTTAATGAACCTAGTTGCCTTGTCCACATCACTGTATCCATCAACTATGGTATCTTTACCAAAGACAAAATCCAAAGGAGTCCTTGGTGTGAAACCAAAACAGGTCTCAAAAGGAGATCTCTAGGTAGAAGAGTGTTTTTCTCTATTGTAAGCATGTTGCACATAACACAAATATTCATCCAAAGCTCAGGATGTTTGCTGCAATATCCTCTTAGTAGTTGGATCACTGTCTTGTTAACTACTTCTGTCTGGCCATCAATTTGTGGATGAAAATTTGTTCTCTTCTTTAGTTGGGTGTCCAAAAGCTCCCACAGACTTGACCAAAACTTCTGCATGAATTAGGTGTCTTGATCAGATACAATAGAAGTGGGTAATCCAAAATGAACACATACATGTTCAAAGAACAATTTTCAGTTTGTTCAGCTGTAATATATTTATTACAAGGTATCAAAATACACATTTTTCTAAACCTATCCACAACCACATACAAATAATCATGACCTTTCCTAGATTTAGGTAGTCCTCCAACAAAATCCATGGAAGAAATTTCCCAAGGGTGAGAAGGAACTGGTAATGGAGTGTACAAGCCTAGTTTTCTATTGTTGGGCTTGCTTTTAGCACACATAGTACACCCTCTTACATATCTAGAAACTGTCTCATTCATTTTCAGCCAATAGCAAAATCTTTGCAGCTATGCAACTATTTTACCTACCCCAAAGTGACCTGATATCAAAGAAGTGTGTGCTTCTCTAACTATCTTTAATCTCTCTATTTGTGGAATGCAGAGTTTACCAAAATGATATAAGAGTCGTTCCTTCATATGATAATCTAATTCTTCTACTCTTTTGCCTTGACTCAAAGTTGCATATACATTTTTAAAGTTTATATCTTGAGCATATTATTCAATGTAGCTTTCATGTAGTACAAAATTATGCTTAAGTATAGTAGATGCATTTATAATGGGTCTAGATAACATGTATGCAACCTTGTTATGTATGCCCTTTTTATATCTAATGACCAAATGAAATTGTTGTAGAAAACCCATCCATCTGTAGTGTCTTGAATGCTACAACTTAGTTTGGGAGTTCAGATATTGAAGTGGTTGATGATCAGTATGTATTACTGTCTCTTTACCCATTAAGTAATGTTTCCACTTTTTCACACTCTGAAGTAATGCATACTATTAGGTTCCTATACCAATAGGTGTCATTTTTCATGATTGACTGTGGAAATACCAAATATGATCATCCTTTCCATGCTGCAAAGGTTCCATATTATCAATAAATCAAAAATTCAAGAAAAAGAGAAAGGAAAGGAATCCCAAAGAAAGACCAAGGAAGTGGCTTGTTAAAATGCTACTACTATACTACATGTTGTATAGCAAGTTCAGAAAGTGCAATCACTAACTTTCTCACAATTGATGAATAGCCAGACAGTTTAACCCTGGCTAGATCATGTTTAAATTTCTTGTTTTAGAATAGAGAATAAGATATGCTCAAAAATTTCAAGCTTGGCATATCACTAGATGAGATAGAGAATTAAAGGGCCCAACTGTTCAATCTGAGCCCTTGGAAGAGATAAGGATATATTTAGATAGGAGGGCAGCCAAAAGAAAAGAGGAAAAGAAGGATTTGCTAGTTCAAATGCACCCAATCAAAGCAAGAAAAAAATGTTAGGTGTTTTAGGTGGGTAGGCAGATAATTCTAATGTTGCAGAAGCAGGGCGATGTTCAGTTTTAATGAGTATCACAAACATCATGGCAAAGTGGCTACATTTCAGTGGAGCATGACTGACTTCCCCTCTCATTTCCCCAAGAACCTTCACTAACATCCCCTAGGGATATTGGGATTTGCTCAATGGTCCTAATTCATTTCATTTTTTGAGAATTACTAAGTGAAACGTTGTGTTTACCTAGTCAAAACAAGCCACATTTCTTGTGTAAACATAATCATCCCATTTCCCTTTCATTTCCCTAAAAAATCTAAGTTTTGCCTTATAAACTTAGCATTTCCCTATCATTTGTCATATTAACACCCTAACTTTACTATATAACTCCTATATAAAGTTTCCCTACCCCTACTATATATAAAAAACAAAAAACCCAAAAAACATTATACATATCCCACCCCCACCTAATATGGCTATGTTTTAAAATTTCTTGGGAGTCATTGGTCCACCTGGGCCCAATGACAACCCACCATGTGTTCTGCCAGGATTTGTTAAACCTTTGGTCAAACAAATAACCACAAATCCACCACACAATAAACTGGCTTTTAATTAATGTTTGGCTAATTAAGAAACCATATCCGCATACCCCGATAACCAAAGTTTCGACCCCTACAAACATTACAAAAACATTAAAATATCACGCGCGCTCTTTTCATAAACCTCCGCCACCTTACCTTCCCGTCAACCGTTGGATCACGTCCACCAGATCCAACGGCCCTCATCAATATCGGAGGCGCCCTGATGTTCGGGCGTTAGTACCCTATGGATGGTGGTATTCCTACCGTACCCAGGGACACTTGTCGTGTTTTCAATGCATCGGGCCCACTCTGACATAAATTGCCCCCGTACCAAAGGCAGTCCGATGGAAACCATAAACCACCGTTTGTCCCACTGCCTGCGTCACCATCCCGTCAGCACCACGTCATCACCCACGCTACTATTCATCCGCCATGTCATCCTCCACGTCAGCGACCACGTCACCTTCCATACTCCACTACCGGACAAAATCTACGTCATGCTGATGTCATCCCCAAAAAGCGCCAAAAGCCCGAAAAAGTCCAAATTTTGTTAAAAACTCGTGAAATCAATTGTTTTCGTTCATTTCTATTTTGTTGACTTGCGCACCCTATGCATGTGAATTACGTCCAATTCAACACCAACGTTACAGTCCGCCACCCAGGCGAATTCACTCTGCAAACCCGGCCTCCTTAGCTCAATCTACAACTGCATTTCGCACCAAACGTCCATATAACAGATATTTACCCAGAATTCACTTGTAAACCCTGTTTTTCCAAGTTTTTCTGCTAAAATCACCTGGATAACCAAAATTTTACCCAAAATCACAGTGTTGCCTCTGTACCTCTGCACTGTAGTCACCACTATACCCATTGGTTCAAAAGTAACCCAGTCAATTGTCGTTCCCTCTGCAAACTCTCCCGTCGAGCTGGAATTTAAGCTCATTTTCTTTGCATTCCACTCACAAATCCAACAAAGTCAGTCTATAACCCTAGGTAAAAACACAGTGAGCTGATGAAAACAAGAATCTGCCAAAATTTCTTTCCAAACCACCTATCTGTAACCTTCCTCTGCAAAAAGAATCCAAGAAATGCCCAAATATTGAGTTAATTTGTCAAATCACCTGCAAAAGGAGCGCCATTTCCACTGTTTTATCCAGCTTCCCCACTACACTCTGCAAAATTCGCCTTTTCTACCATGAATGTTACCCAGTGAGGTGACTACAGGATAAAAATCAGTCTGCAATTTCCTGACAAAAGCCTCAGAGCCAGAATTATATTTTCTGTTGTGGCATACACCTACATTCCAATCAGAACACAGACAGTTGAAGCATGGAGGCTCCAGTGGCTCTCAACATTGCACCCTTGAATGCACCACATAAGGACCTTGAATGGTTACCTCTGGCAGACAGGGACTTCCAGATTAAGGATATGATGGGTCTCAAGTCTCACCTACAAACCTTTTGTCAAATTAGAAATAGCCACAGAAACAACATTGATGCCCTAAGAATCTGGGAATCCAATATACCTATCTATTACCTCCCTTCAGTGAATGTGTTTCCTTCATTTATGTTGTGCAGACTATGATCCCACAAAAAGAGCAATCCTGACTCCATCTAGATCTGTACTGTTCTATATTACTCCTCAGTCCATAAATGAGATGTTGAACTTTCAACCAACTCAGCCTTTGGTTCCTCTCACCATGAAACTCCTGCTTGATCAAGGTGCAAAGGTGCCCAGCTCAAAAATAACAAGACTAGGTCAGTTGTTTATGCTACCATAGTGCCAGCCTGATCATCCTCCTCCTTATTATCAAGTCTCATTCAATGAGACAGGGAAAATCCTAATAGACATGATATCCTACATTCTAGGATGCAAAACTAGTGAGTTTGTTGATGAAATTGTGTTCGTATTGATGTCCATATTCACTCCAGGACAGCCCCCTGCTGTCATGTATGACTATGCCACCTTCATAGAAAATAAAATCCATGAGAAATTTAAGATTTTGGAGAGAGAAAGAGTGTTCAAGTATACATCCTACATATATCATCTGTTGTTGTACTATCATCCTGATAGTTTCCAAGTTCCTCTTAAAAAACTAGACTCCAAAGGAAAGAGGAGATCTGTCATTTTCTGGACCTCAGTTTTCCATGAAGTTCACCTCTCACCTTATACATATTGTGAGTTCATTGACATGTTCATTTACCCAGCCACTTCCCTGTTGATGATGACTCCTGCCAGGCTCACTGCTGAAATGCAGAGAATTTTACATCTTTCAAGGGGCTACAACATTGGTGACTGGTATTTTTACCAAAACCATATAGTGATCAGGATTTATGGTTGTAAATTATCCCCCTACAAGCTGCCAAAATATGTCCCCATGAGACTCTTTGCCTTGAACATTTCAGGAAATTTAGTAGTGCAGATTTGACTCATTTCCATGGCGAAAACAAAAAGGCACAGCTCAAGATAAGACATCAATTGGGACCTTTTGTCTTCAATAAGAGGGAAGAAGACTGGAATGATGCAGACAAGATGTTAAGAGATGAACTTATGCTGAAACAAAGTTTTTATTGGGCACCATATGACCCTGAACATTTCATAAGCTTTAGAAGAGTCAACAACAAGCTTTCAGGATATGTGCACGAACCAATCCCTCAAATTGAACAATATTTTAATCGACAAGAATGGGTAGAGGGCACACTAGTTGAAGTTCTTACTGAAGAAGAAAGATTAGAAAAAGAAATGAAATACTTTGAGAGAAGAATTGACCTGGATTATTTTTCACAGGTCCCTTTCACACTGCCTCAACATATTGGAATGAGCATATCATTTGTCATGCCTTCACAACAACCTTCTCAAGAGACCACTCCACCTACAGGAAAAGGCAAGGAAGTACAGCATTCGAAGCAGCAAAATACAATGGCAGATCAGCTGTCTACAGCCCAGGAAAAGGGTCAAGAGCAGGGCCCTTCAATGCAAGCAAAGGCAGCAGAGATCCATGTGTTACAAACCCCTCATAATGAGGAAAAAGCCAAAAAAAGGGACAGACCAGAAGAGACACCCACAAGTGCATCCACAGATCAGCAAGGTGAGAAGAGGCAAAGTTTGAACCCCTGCTCTGAGGAAGAGTTCACAGAGGAAACAACAGGCAACCTTAGGGGTGAGAGAACATTTGAACAGCAGATCCCTCCATTTTTGGAAACATCTACTAGCTCATTTTAGCAAGAGCAAGAGAAACAACCTAGGGTGGAGGTTACATCCACCAAGAAATAGAGCAAGCAAGGCTCTGACATCAAGAGAGCATTCACAGAAATCAAGGCTAGAAATGAACCAGTGAGGTTTCAACTATATAACCAATTGTTGAATGGCTCCCACCAATCAAAAAAGGCTAATGGCAGCCTATGATATTCAAGCAGGGAAGATGACCCTTAGTCACTTCAGGCCCACCATACAGCAGCCACAGTCAGCTGTTGATTACATCAGGACCAATCTGGAAGTTCTTGCTAAAGACATCCACCCAATAGACCAGATTGAGTTACACAAACAGGCTGGAGAAATGGTATACTCCACCTTGGCAGACAAAGCATTAATGGCTCATAAACTGCAGAACTCATTATACAACACTTCTCCCCAATTGGAGCTGGAAAAGGCCTCCTCATTAGCCAAGGATAATAGAATAAAATCCTTGGAAGAGATTGTCATAGAATTGGGACATGATCCCAAGGATCCCAAAGCCGCACAGGCCTTAATAAGAAAGAAGGAGGAAGACATAGCAGCCTTGAGAAGACAACTTAAGCTGCCATCTACAATACACCCTCAGACCACAGAGGTGGCACAACAAAAAGAAGAGGAAGATGTGGTCAGTTTATTAATGAGGATGAATCAAAGATTGTTGGATACAGAGAAAGCTTTGGAAGTAGCTCTACAAGGAAAACAAGAGGAGTTGGCCTCTCAGTCAGCTCAAACAGATCCAACTCTTACAGTTCCTCCTCCAGCAGTCACCATAAAAACCCCTCCCACTGATCCAGCGTCAACAACAGGTACCTCGACTTCAGCAGCAACTACAGTAGCAACAATAAAAGATGCCAGCTTGAGCATGGAAGAGATGATGAAAGAAATAAAGGCTATGGAAATCCAAATGGCAGAATTAAAGGAAAACAAGGAAATGCTGGCCAAGATTAAGGTAAGTTATGAAAAATAAAAAATTACTGTAGCTGAGAAGACAAGGGAAGTAAAGGCCTTAGAGAATAAAATAAAAGCCTTGGAGAAGGACCTCACTCTTCATATAACTCTAACAAAAATCAAGACCATTTTGTGGGATAAGATTGGCTAATCTATTGCAGATCAATGGACAGCAATACAAACTATTTTGACCAGATGGAATTGATAGGGGTAGCTCAATACGAAACTCAAAAGGCCAGAGTATTATTGGCAAACAACCCTGAACAAGCCAATCAATTGATTCATTTTTTGAATACTCATACCAGTGAGCAATTAGCATCTCTAGACATTCAGAATAGGACAAAGACTATTTTGAGATTCAAGAAGGTGTTGACTATGAGGAATTTTGCTCAAACTGTAGAAAGAAAATGTCAGGAAATGCAGACAAAGGTAGATGCCTTCAGACAGAAACTTGAAGTATTACAGAGCAAAGGTTTACCCAGCCTATTCACTAGCAATGGGAGGCTGTTATAATAGGAATAGTATGCTCATAGGCTAAATACCTATGTGACCAACCACATTACAGCATCATCAAGTAGCTCAGAAGAGATAGTGCCTCCCTCTGGACAAAGTTTATATGATAAGCTGGAAAGTTTGTTTTTTATTGAGCATGAGATAGCACATCTCTTTGAATTCCAGCCAAATTATTACAGGTATACTGAAGCTGATGAGACATTGATTAAACTAAAAAAGCATCAATTACCAACAGATCAATGGTGGCAAAGCATGCTAGAAGTCTTGCCAAGGTAGTTTGATTCTCCTTTTTTGTAAATTGTCTGCATTACAGGTAAATGGTAATATAAGGGTCTCCTATGAGAAAACCAAATCGACCAAGGATGGAATTCACGCTAAAAAGGCGAAACAAACTCAGGCACAGGTGGCAAGTGACAGCACATCAGGAACACAAATCAGAGAGGCAGTTGTCAACTGACTATCTGAGTCAAAAAGTCAACAATAACAGGACACCTAAAGTAGCCAGTACAACATAGTTATTTCCTCATTTATTGTTGCACGGTTTTCCACACCAATTATTGCCCCTACCAGAGTAGGTGGATAAATTTATTTCTTGATATTTTACTACGGGATATTTTGTAGACTTCTTATAAATACTTTCTAAAGAGATGTATTATTGTTGGCTGATGAATATCATTCTGGACCTGCTCTGTAAATTTTGAGAACTCTTCTTAAATAAAATTGTTGGAATGCTGTGTTGGTGAATTTGTTGGTTGTGGAATCGATGGCAGAAGGATATATTACAAAATTCTTGTGTTAATACATGGATCAATAAGTTTTCTTTACTCTTGTGTTACTGTATTTGTGTTTTATTTATCATATGAATATCATGTTCTAAGTTACAGGAAAAAAGGATAACCTAGAATTTACCTTGTTGTACTCTGTGTTTAGTTCCTGTAATTTTTTATGTTTTCCACAGGACTAGCATAGGCAAGAATTCTTGACCGCTCTTGTCTCCCTGGTTCTTCCACTCTAAATATCATCAAGGAATTCTTAAGTGCTCCCTGATAATGTTTACACAATTTCCCTCTGTCAACATAATGAAATATTCTTTATTGCCTTTCATTCCTTGAACTCATTTCATCCTATTTCAGCTTGAATGTTGTTCTGTGTTTAATTATCTTGCTCTGCAATTTTCCTATTGCCAAAGAAACCCTACCTAGAGGTTTATTTCCATTAGACTCCATCAACCCAATGATCTGAACTTCTCTCAAGTTACTTCCTTGTTCTATTGAATGTCATCTTCCAAACACCAAACAAAACTTGTGCTTCATAAATAGCCTGACATATAATCAAACAAATCTAAATCACAAAGAGAGAGCCCTCTCTGTTTGCAGATTGGCTAGGATTTGCAGCTAAAAGATTGGTTAGTGGTTACCTCAGCTATATTCCCTTCTGGAGCCAGGGAACAACTTGAGTGATAACATTATTGGCGACTCCGCTAGGAAATTTGAATCAAAAGTAATCAGTCTCCTTGTTTCAAACATATTCAAAGGAAAAATACCAAAAACATATTGAGAATATGGCTCCAAAAAAGAAAACTCGTTACACCAGATCAAATCCAGATCCTAATCCTCCAGTTATCTTTGAAAATCCTAACTTGATCTCCAAAACCCTTAGGAGACAAGAAAGTCTAGAATCTGTTGATTTTGAACTTGATATACTTCAGCAAAACCTTACAAAATCTGAGCTTACCCCTGGGAGAGCAGTAGTCCTTTCTGTCAATACTACAACCTCTCCAAGTTCTTCATCCACACCTCAAAGTATCCTCTCAACTCCCCCATCCACTACTCATATTCCCACTCCTGTCCCCCCTGTTCCAACCGTCTTGTTCCTTCCTATTGTCCCATTTATCCCTGTAAATATGGAAAATCGTTATGCTCCTTTGTAGTTTCCTGCCAATCCAGGGGCTATGCCTCAAGACTACCAAAGCAAAATCACCTACTTTGATGGTACTAGCTCCTATACAGCTCAACAACACACCAAGAAAATGCAATATTATTTTGAGAACTATGATGATGATGATGTGAGAATGAAAATCTTTGTCCAAAGTCTAACTGATGATGTGAGGACCTGGTTTAGAGCACTTGCTACAAATTCTATAGCAAATCCAGAGGCCCTTTATCAATCCTTCTTAAACAGATGGGAAAAGAAGAAAGACCCTTTACACATTTTAACTGAATATGACAACTTGAAAAGGGTCCCACACCTAGACTTGATCAAATTCCCTGATGGATTTGATTCTGACATGGCATATTAGCTAAGGGAAAGAGCCCCATTAAGCTTACTAGACATGCAAAATATAGTTATTAGTGTAGAGGCAAACTTGATTGCTAAACAAAACTGGGCTAGAACTGAAAGAAGAACATCTTTCAAAGAGAAGCCTTCTGCATTTGAGCAAAAGATAGATGCAATCATGAAAGGTATGGACAGACTAGGAGATAGAGTGGAAACTATTGAAAGGAAATCATCATGGGAAGGGCAACCAAGTAACACAACAAGAAGCCCAAACTTCAGAAAGAATCAAAACCCTAATGCTCGAAGCACTGGCCCTGATCAGAACATCAGACCCCATTTCAAGAGAATTATGCTGAAGCCTCAACCTCTAGTGAGCCTACAGAGGACACCCAAATTAATCTAATGGGTTTAAATAGTGAGCAACAAATTTTTCTGACACAGGATGATCAAGAGGCTCATAATTTAAATCAATTTCAAACCAAGTCTAGAGAATCATTTGATTTCAAAGAGGGCTATGATGCAGCAGTCTATGAGGTTCATAAGCAATACAAATTGAGAAGTAGAACAATAAATGTACTTGAACCTACCAAATTGAAAGATACCAAACAACCCAAGAAAGCTAAGGATACTTCTCCCCTCACACAACTCCTTGCTGAAACAGACCTCAACCCAAAAGAACCCATCATAGAGGACATTTCAGACCTGCAGTCATCAAATTATCAGTCGTCTTCCTCCTCCTTTCCAAAATAAAGTCTAAATAGATCTGCTGTAGTAAATTCCAAAGCAGATGCAGTTCCTTACAGCAGTCCTGATAAAGAAAAGAACATGGAAAACACAACAGAAAAGGAAAAGTCTGTTGTCCACAATACAAGAATTCAAGTGGAAAAACATTTCAACCTAGAAACAAAAATAGTTAAGATAAAAATAGTCATGCCACTGTCAGAATTGGCTAAACATGAGGTTTACAAGGAACAGATTAATAGGTCACTTCAAATATCAGAGACTAGGGATGCAGTCAATGTCCTAGATGACCAACCAGAGCTGTTTTTTGGTCCTAAAGTCAATGGTAAAATAGTAGATGGAGGAGTGCCTCCATTCTATGTCAGCTTGAACATTCATGATAAAGTACTACATAATGCAATGTTTGACTCGGGAGCTTCCCATAACTTGATGCCTAAATCTGTGATGGAAAAGGTAGACCTAAACATCACAAGGCCATATAAAGACTTGTTCTCATTTGATTCTAGCCAGGTCAGGTGTCTAGGCCTAATTAAAGACCTTTTTGTATCTTTAGTGCAATATCCAGCCAAGACAATCTTGATGGATGTGGTGGTAGTTGATATCCCACCTAAATATGGCATGCTCTTATCCAGATCTTGGGGTGCAAAACTCCAAGGATATTTGCAACTAGATATGTCATATGCCACCATTTCAGTCTTTGGCCACCCAAAGAGATTGTACCAGGAAACATTGATGAAATATGTGGTTAGCAGTCAAGAGAAACCCCAAAACTTCCCCATCTATTATACATTCTGATATGGATTCATTCATCTTATACAATGCTGAGATGTGTCACAAAACTGAGACCAAACTCCTAGAAATAGCACAGACAACAAGCATAAATGAACAATCCGGTGCCTAGGACCAAAAGATTGTTTATGTGATTGATGTAACAAGTGAACAAGACATATCATATCAGCTACAAAATTCAAATCTACTACCCACTAAACAAGTCTCCAAAACTCCTGAGACTAGTGGTGATCAAGAAATCTTATGGTACTTAGAGTTTGATGGATCAGTGAACAAATTGGGAACAGGGGCAGGGATTTGGATACACAACATGCAAAATGACTATGCTCAGGGTCATGCATATAGGCTAAATTTCAGATGCACAAACAATATGGCCGAATATGAAGCCCTTTTGCTGGGACTTAAACTGATTAGAAGTCCAGGGGTGACCAAAATTTCAATTCTAGGGGACTCAGATTTGATAATACAACAGATGAAGGGAAAGTTTGTTACAAATAATCTTAGGCTAAGAGCTTACCAGGGTGCATCCATTGAAATACTGAACACCTTCTTGGAATCACAGCTCACCAAAATTCCAAGAAAACAAAACCTACATGCACATAGTTTGGCAACCTTTGCCAGTACTTGCAAACTACCATTTGAGCCCAATCATCACTTCACTGTTGAGATCAAACACAGACCTGCTATCCCAGATAATGTGAAAAATTGGCAAGTGTTTGAGAATGATACCCAAATCAATAATTTCCTCACTTTAAAAGAAGAATTCTCATGTACAAACATAGACACAGGCACTAATGATGATCAACAGCAAATTGACAAAATGGAGCAAAATATATCAGCTGAATCAACAAATTTAATTTTGCATCCAACAACTTTTAATGACAAAAATTTGCAAGAGCTAAAACAAATGGATTTTGATGAAATAACTGAGGGAGAATCCGAAGTAATTGAACTGAAGGATAATGTCCTGCCCATAGGCCTGACTCCTTTGGAGGATATATTTGATTCAAATGACATTCCAAGAAAGCCAAAAATGCAATCATTAAATGCAGAAATTGAAGACTGCAAAATTGGAACCACAGAAAATCCTAAAATGGTAAAACTCTCCAAAACATTGCCTACTGACCAAAAACTCAAATACATTAAGTTGTTTACAGAGTTCCAAGATGTCTTTGCATGGAGCTATGAGGAACTCAAATCCTATGATACTTCTGTTATCCAACATACAATACCCTTGAAAGAAAATCAAAAACCTTTTAAACAAAAGCTGAGAAGGATTAATCTAGTGCTCCTTCCCCTTATTGAAGAGGAAGTCAAAAGAATGTATCAAGCTGGAATAATTGCACCTATTAGGTTTTCTGAATGGATTTCAAATCTAGTACCCACTAGGAAGAAAAATGGAGAGATAAGGCTCTGTGTTGACCTGAGAAATTTGAATAAAGTCTCTCTCAAAGACCACTACCCCTTACCTAAGATGGATCACATTTTACAAAGGGTAGTGGGTGCTTCAAGGATCTCATTGTTAGATGGATTCTTAGGATTCAATCAGATCTTAGTTCACCCAGATGACCAAGATAAAACTGCCTTTACAACACCCTGGGGAACCTTTAAATATGTGAAGATGCCTTTTGGACTCAAAAATGTAGGGGCCGCATTTCAGAGAGCAATGGACATAGCCTTTCCTAAACAGATCCATGATTTTTTAGTCATATACCTTGATGATCTCACTGCTTTTTCAAAATCAGACCAAGAACACCTAGATCATTTGAGGCAAGTGTTCCTAATCTGCAGAAAGTATGGCATATCATTGAACCCAAAGAAATCATTGTTTGGCCTGGAAGAAGGAAAACTCCTGGGTCACATAATTTCTAAATATGGAATAAGAATTGATCCGGATAGAATACAAGCTATTCTCCAAGTCCCTCACCCAAGAAACATCAAGGAATTACAAGCCTTTCTAGGGAAGATCAATTTCCTAAGAAGATTCATTCCCAATTTGGTCAAGCTAATTAGACTGTTGAATAATATGTTGAGGAAAGTTTCTAAAGTCAAATGGACAATAGAAGCTAAATAAGCCTTTGAGGAAATCAAATAGCTTTAACAAGGACACCTATTCTCACAAGCCCCAAGTTTGATAGAGATTTCATAATCTTTTCCTTTGCATCTGAGCATACTATTGCTGTTGCTATTACAAAAAGATGACCTAGGATGTGAGAAGCCCATTACTTTCTTCAGAAAAGCACTTAGAGATGCTCCACTCAAATACCAAATCATGGTGAAGCAAGATGCTCTTGTAAAGGCCATCAAGGATTTCAGAGTTTATATCTTGTACTCTCATGTGATTGCCTATGTTCCAAATGCGGTGGTCAAAGATATTCTAACTCAAGAGGGAATTGAAGGTAAAAGGGGCAAATGTATAGCCAACATTTTAGAGTATGACATTGAAGTTAAGCCAACAAAACTCATAAAGGGACAAGGGTTAGCTAAATTAATGACTGAAACCAACTTTCAAGCCTTTGACATCAATGAACTAGATAACGAACAGGAGATGGTGACTCCACAGATCAATCAAGCCTTTTTACAATCACCTTGGTACACTGATATATGTTTTGTATTATTAAACCTGCAAGCTCCTCCAGGGTTATCCAGGACTAAAAAGAGATTCTTGAAAATGAAAGCTTCAAAGTTTTGTATTATAGACAATGTTTTATTTTGGAAGAATCATGAAGGTATTTTGCTCAATTGCCTAATTCAGGATGAAACTAACAAAATACTCAAGGAATTTCATGCAGGGGACTATGGAGGACACTTATATTGGAAATCTATGGCTAATAAAATTCTAAGAGCTGGTTTTTATTGGCCCTCCCTATTTGCTGATGTGAGAAAATTTGTATTTTCTTGCCATAAATGCCAGACCTTTGAAGGCAAAAGAAAGTTGTTGCCCTTACCTCTCAAACCCATTTCAACTGAAAGGCCTTTTCAACAATGGGGTTTAGATTTCATTGGAGAAATTCATCCTTCCTCTTCTGGACAACACAAGTGGATTTTTACTGCCATAGACTACTTTACCAAATGGATAGAAGCTATCCCTTGTAGGCAAGCCAATGACTCAATCATCATGCAATTCTTAGAAACCAATATCCTGTCTAGATTTGGTTGTTCAGAGAAGATTATTACAGACAATGTTGTTGCCTTTAAGTCCAAAAGAATGATCAATTTTTGCCACAAGTACCACATTACCTTAGGTCATTCCACAAATTATTTCCCTCAAGGTAATGGTCTAGTAGAATCATCCAATAAAAGCCTGATCAACATCATCAAAAAAGTCTTGGAGGAGAATAAACAGAATTGGCATAAAAAACTGGTAAATGCACTCTGGGCAGACAGATTGACCACCAAAAGATCTATTGGAACCAACCCATATGAATTGATTTATGGTATGGAGGTTGTGTTCCCCTCATCCTTGGGAATCCCTGTGATCAAATTGTTGCAAGAATCACAAGCAGAACCCAATGACATCCAAAGGAGAATCAATCAAACTATTCACTTGCAACAAACTAGAGAGGAAGTACATCAAAGAACTCAGGTTCTGCAAGATAGACTCAAGAAGATTTTTGACAAAAGAACAAAAGCTAAGGATTTCTTCACAGGAGACAAAGTGTTGAAGTGGGATTCTAGAAGGGAAGTCAATGGAAAACATGGCAAATTTCATTTCATGTGGAAAGGCCCTTTTGTCATTCAGGATGTACAAGGAAACAACACCTATTTTTTGAAGAGTTTGGATGGCACAAAAGCTCAGGAGGGCCAGTCAATGGGCAAATTCTCAAGCATTATTTTTATCCTCCTTGTTAATAGAACAAGAATGTATTTTTTACATAAAAAGTGTTTATTTTAGCAGTTTATTTCAGCAATAGGATAGGAAATAAGATGCAACAAATTTTGAGGAAAAAGCAAACAGTCATACCAGCCTTGGTATATATTTTGAGTTTACCAGAAACAATCAAGAGAGAACTTGGGAAAAATAGAGATGATGGAAAAAACAATGACCAACCATCAAAGACAAAACTGCAGTTAGGTTCAGATCAGCTTCTAAGAAATGCATCCATGCCACAAAGGTTCAGTTGGTTAGCTTGTAGCAAAAGGAAGCTTTAAATCACAGCAAAAATTGAGAATAAGGCCATCTGACCTGTTGTTCTTGGCTTTTCTCTTGGAAAATCCATCCCCAAGTGGAGCCACTGTTAGGTTCCAATACCAATAGGTGTCATTTTCATGATTTACTGTGGAAATACCAAATATGATCATCCTTTCCATGCTGCAAAGGTTCCATATTATCAATAAATAAAAAATTCAAGAAAAAGAGAAAGGAAAGGAATCCCAAAGAAAGACCAAGGAAGTGGCTTGTTGAAATGCTACTACTATACTACATGTTGTATAGCAAGTTCTGAAAGTGCAATCACTGACTTTCTCACAATTGATGAATAGCCAGACAGTTTAACCCTACCTATATCATGTTTAAAATTCTTGTTTTAGAATAGAGAATAAGATCTACTCAAACAGTTCAAGCTTGGCAGATCACTAGATGAGATAGAGAATTAAAGGGCCCAACTGTTCAATCTGAGCCCTTGGAAGAGATAAGGATAGATTTAGATAGGAGGGCAGCTAAAAGAAAAGAGGAAAAGTAGGATTTGCTAGTTCAAATGCACCCAATCAAAGGAAGAAAAAAATGTTAGGTGTTTTAGGTGGGTAGGCAGATAATTCTGATGTTGCAGGAGCAGGGTGATGTTCATTTTTAATGAGTATCACAAACATCATGGCAAAGTGGCTACAGTTCAATGGAGCATGATTGACTTCCCCTCTCATTTCCCCAAGAACCTTCACTAACATCCCCTAGGGATATTGGGATTTTCTCAATGGTCCTAATTCATTTCATTTTTTGAGAATTAGTAAGTGAAACTTTGTGTTTACTTGGTCAAAACAAGCCACATTTCTTGTGTAAACATAATCATCCCATTTCCCTTTCATTTCCCTAAAAAATCTAAGTTTTGCCTTATAAACTTAGCATTTCCATATCATTTGTCATATTAACACCCTAACTTTACTATATAACTCCTATATAAAGTTTCCCTACTCCTACTATATATAAAAAACAAAAAACCCAAAAAACATTATACATATCCGCTCCCGCCTAATATAGCTATGTTTTAAAATTTCTTGGGAGTCATTGGTCCACCTGGGCCCAATGATAACCCACCACGTGTTCCACCGGGATTTGTTAGACCGTTGGTCAAACAAATAACCACAAATCCGCCACACAATAAACTAGCTTTTAATTAATTTTTGGTTAATTAAAAAAACATATCCGCATACCCCGATAACCAAATTTTCAACCCCTACAAACATTACAAAAACATTAAAATAAGACACGCGCTCTTTTCATAAACCTCCGCCACCTTACCTTCCCGTCAACCATTGGATCGCGTCCACCAGATCCAACAGCCCTCGTTAATATCGGAGGCGCCCCGATGTCCGAGCGTTAGTACCCAATGGACGGCAGTATTCCTGCCATAAACAGGGACACCTGTTGTGTTTTCGTTGCATCGGGCCCGCTCTGACATAAACCTCCCCCGTACCAAAGGTGGTCCGATGGAAAACATAAAACGTTGTTTGTCCCGCTACCCACGTCACCATCCCGTCAGCACCACGTCATCACCCACGCTATTGTTCATCCGTCGTGTCAGCCATGTCATCCTCCACGTCAGCGACCACGTCACCTTCCGTACTCCACTATGGGACAAAATCTACGTCATGCTGATGTCATCCCCAAAAAGCGCTAAAAGCTCGAAAAAGTCCAAATTTTGTTAAAAACTCGTGAAATCAATTGTTTTCGTTCATTTCTATTTTGTTGACTTGCGCACCTTGTGCATGTGAATTACGTCCAATTCAACACCAATGTTACAGTCCACCACCCAAGCGAATTCACTCTGCAAACCCGGCCTCCTCAGCTCAGTCTGCAACCACATTTCACACCAGATGTCCATATAACAGGTATTACTCGAAATTCACTCATAAACCCTGTTTTTCCAAGTTCTTCTACTAAAATCACCTGGATAACCAGAATTTTACCCAAAATCACAGTGCTGCTTCTGTACCTCTGCACTGTAGTCACCACTATACCCATTGGTTCAAAAGTAACCCTGTCAACTATCGTTCTCTCTACAAACTCGCCCATCGAGCTAGAATTCAAGCTCATTTTCTCTGCATTCCACTGACAAATCCAACAAAGTCATTCTATAACCCCAAGTAAAAACACAATGAGATGATAAAAACAATAATTTGCCAAAATTTCTTTCCAAACCACCTATCTGTAACCTTCCTCTGCAAAAAGAATCCAAAAAATGCCCAAATATTGAGTTAATTTGTCAAATCACCTGCAAAAGGAGCGCCATTTCCACTGTTTTATCCAGCTTCCACACTACACTCTGCAAAATTCGCCTTTTCTACCATGAATGTTACCCAATGAGGTGACTACAGGATAAAACTCAGTCTGCAAATTCCTGACAAAAGCCTCAGAGCCAGAATTCTATTTTCTTTTTTTTGATTGTAGATTACTATGGTGTGATTTCTGAATGGGGTTCGGAAATCACACCACAAAACATGAAAACTGTGGAATATTCTATTTTCTGTTGTGGCATACACCTACATTCCAATCATAACACAGACAGTTGAAGCATGGAGGATCCGGTGGCTCTCAACATTTCACCCTTGAATGCACCACATAAGAACTTGGAATGGTTACCTCTGGAAGATAGGGACTTCCAGATTAAGGATATGATGAGTCTCAAGTCTAACCTGCAAACCGTTTTTCAAATTAGAAATAGCCACAGAAACAACACTGATGTCCTGAGAATCTGGGAATCCAATATACCTATCTATTACCTACCTTCAGTGAATGTGCTGCCTGATTTCATTCATTTATGCTGTGCAAACTATGATCCCACACAAAGAGCAATCCTGACTCCATCTGGATCTGTACTGTTCTATATTACTCCTCAGTCCATAAATGAGATGTTGAACTTTCAACGAACTCAGCCTCCGGTTCCTCTCACCATGAAACTCCTGCTTGATCAAGGTGCAAAGCTGCCCAACTCAGAAATAACAAGTCTAGGTCAGTTTTTTATGCTACCACAGTGCCAGCCTGATCATCCTCCTCCTTATCATCAAGTCTCATTCAATGAGACAGGGAAACTCCTAATAGATATGATATCCTACATTCTAGGATGCAAAACCAGTGAGTTTGTTGATGAAACTATGTTCGTATTGATGTCCATATTCACTCCAGGACAACCCCCTACTGTCATGTATGACTATGCCACCTTCATAGCAAATAAAATCCATGATAAATTTATGATTTTGGAGAGAGAAAGAGTGTTCAAGTATACATCCTGCATATATCATCTGCTGTTGTACTATCATCCTGATAGTTTCCAAGTTCCTCTTAAAAAACTAGACTCCAAAGGAGAGAGGAGATCTGTCATTTTTTGGACCTCACTTCCATGAATTTCACCTCTCACCTTATACATATTGTGAGTTCATTGACATGTTCATTTACCCAGCCACTTCCCTGTTGATGATGACTCCTCTTGCCAGGCTCACTGCTGAAATGCGGAGAATTTTACATCTTTCAAGGGGCTACAACATTGGTGACTGGTATTTTTACCAAAACCATATAGTTATCCGGATTTATGGTTGTGAATTATCCCCCTACAAGCTGCCAAAATATGTCCCCATGAGACTATTTGCCTTGGAATATTTCAGGGAATTTAGTAGTGCAGATTTGACTCATTTCCATGGAAAAAAAAAAAAGGCACAGCTCAAGATAAGACATCAATTAGGACCTTTTGTCTTCAATAAGAGGGAAGAAGCCTGGAATGATGCAGACAGGATGCTAAGAGATGAACTTATGCTGAAACAAAGTTTTTATTGGGCACCATATGACCCTGAACATTTCATAAGCTTTAGAAGAGTAAAAAACAAGCTTTCAGGATATGTGCACCAACCAATCCCTCAAATTGAACAATATGCTAATCGACAGGAATGGGTAGAGGGCACACTAGTTGAAGATCCTACTGAAGAAGAAAGATTAGAAAAGGAAATGAAAGACTTTGAGAAGAGAATTGACCTAGATTATTTTTCACAGGTCCCTTTTAGACTGCCTCAACATATTGGAATGAGCACATGTACTAGCTCATTTCAGCAGGAGCAAGAGAAATAGCCTGGGGTGGAGGTTACATCCACTAAGCAACAGAGCAAGCAAGGCTCTGACATCAAGAGAGCATTCACGGAAATCAAGGCTAGAAATGAACCAGTGAGGCTTCAGCTATATAACCAATTGTTGAGAATGGCTCCCACCAATCAACAAAGGCTAATGGAAGCCTATGATATTCAAGCAGGGAAGATGACCCTTAGTCACTTCAGGCCCACCATACAGCAGCTAGAGTTAGCTGCTGATTACATCAGGACCAATCTGGAATTTCTTGCTAAAGACATCCACCCAATAGACCAGATTGAGTTACACAAATAGGCTAGAGAAATGGTATACTCCACCTTGGCAGACAAAGCATTAATGGCTCATAAACTGCAGAACTCATTAAACAACACTTCTGCCCAATTGGAGCTAGAAAAGGCCTCCTCATTAGCCAAGGATAATAGAATAAAATCCTTGGAAGAGATTATCATAGAATTGGGACATGATCCCAAGGATCCCAAAGCCGCATAGGCCTTAATAAGAAAGAAGGAGGAAGACATAGCAGCCTTGAGAAGACAACTTAAGCTGCCAGCTACAATACACCCTCACACCATAGAGGTGGCACTACAAAAAGAAGAGGAGGATGTGGTCAGTTTATTAATGAGGATGAATCAAAGATTGATGGATACAGAGAAAGCTTTAGAAGCAGCTCTACAAGGAAAACATGAGGATTTGGCCTCTCAACCAACTCAAACAACTCCAACTCTTACAGTTCCTCCTCCAGCAGTCAGCATAACAGCCCCTCCCACTGATCCAGCATCAACAGCAAGTACCTCGACTTCAGCAGCAACTACAGCATCAGCAATACAAGATGCCAACTTGAGCGTGGAAGAGATGATGAAAGGAATAAAGGCTTTGGAAATCCAAATGGCAGAATTAAAGGAAACCAAGGAAAAGCTGGCCAAGATTGAGGTAAGTTATGACAAATCAAAAATGACTATAGCTGAGAAGACAAGGGAAGTAAAGGCCTTAGAGAATAAAATAAAAGCCTTGGAGAAGGACCTCACTCTTCAAAGAACTCTAATAGAAATCAAGACTATTTTGTGGGATAAGATTGGCCAATCTATTGCTGATCAATGGACAGCAATACAAACTATTTTTGACCAGATGGAATTGATAGGGGTAGCTCAATACGAAACTCAAAAGGCCAGAGTATTATTGGCAAACAAGCCTGAGCAAACCAATCAATTGATTCATTTTTTGAATACTCATACTAGTGAGAAATTATCATCTCTAGACATTCAGAATAGGACAGAGACTATTTTGAGAGTCAAGAAGGTGTTGACTATGAGGAATTTTGTTCAAACTGTAGAAAGAAAATGTCAAGAAATGCAGACAGAGGTAGATGCCTTCAGACAGAAATTTGCAGTATTACAGAGCAAAGGTTTACCCAGCCTATTCACTAGCAATGGGAGGCTGTTAAAATAGGAACAGTATGCTCATAGGCTAAATACCTATGTGACCAACCACATTACAGCATCATCAAGCAGCTCAGAAGAGACAGTGCCTACCTCTGGACAAAGTTTATATGATAAGCTAGAAAGTTTGTTTTTTATTAAGCATGAGATAGCACATCTCTTTGAATTCCAGCCAAATTATTACAGGAATACTGAAGCTGATGAGACATTGATTAAACTAAAAAAGCATCAATTACCAACAAATCGATGGTGGCAAAGCATGCTAGAAGTCTTGCCAAGGTAGTTTGATTCTCCCTTTTGGTAAATTGTCTGCATTTTAGGTAAATGGTAATATAAGGGTCTCCTATCAAAAAATCAAATCGACCAAGGATGGAATTCGCGCTAAAAAGGCGAAACAAACTCAGGCACAGGTGGCAAGTGACAACACATCAGGAACGCAAATCAGAGAGGTAGCCATCAACCGACTATCTGAGTCAAAAAGTCAGTAATAATAGGACACCTAAAGTAGGCAGTACAACATAGTTATTTCCTCATTGATTGCTATGTTGTTTTCCACATCAGTTATTGCCCTTGCCAGAGTAGATGGATAAATTTATTTCTTGATATTTTCCTACGGGATATTTTATAGACTTCTTATAAATACTTTCTGAATAGATGTATTATTATTGGCTGATGAATATCATTTTAGACCTGCTCTGTAAATTTTGAGAACTCTTCTAAAATAAAATTGTTGGAATGTTGTGTTGGTGAATTTGTTGGTTGTGGAATCGATCGCAGAAGGATATATTACAGAATTCTTGTGTTAATACATGGATAAATAAGTTTTCTTTACTCTTGTGTTACTGTATTTGTGTTTTATTTATCATATGAATATCATGTTCTAAGTTACAGGAAAAAAGGATAACCCAGAATTTACCTTGTTGTACTCTGTGTTCAATTCCTGTAATTTTTTATGTTTTCTACAGGACTAGCATAGGCAAGAATTCTTGACTGCTCTTGTCTCCCTGGTTCTTTGATCCAGATTTAAACAGGAACGCAATAAAATACAGAGATAACCATATACACAAAGATGCAGCGGAAATAATACTTCATTTCATTAATGGAAGATACTGAAATATGCTTACAACCGGAAATAGAAATAAACCAGCTAGGGCGATGCTAGCTTATCTCCGAGAAGAGA
Organism: Pinus taeda; assembly: GCA_000404065.3. Classification (NCBI taxonomy): domain Eukaryota; kingdom Viridiplantae; phylum Streptophyta; class Pinopsida; order Pinales; family Pinaceae; genus Pinus; species Pinus taeda. The sequence continues at coordinate 43,428 of APFE031137610.1, forward strand.
TGTGTGGCTACATGCCTCTGAACTGTGTTACAATGAGGCTCGAAGGCCTATTTATTGTTGAGAAACAATGGAAAAAAAAACCCTTCACATTCCAAAACCTAACCCTAGAAGATGAAACGCCAAATTGTGGGCCCCGTTTTTGGGTAAGTTGGTACATCAACTTCTCGGGTCGCGAATTGGTCATCTTATCTCTGTTTGACGCGCATGATAGCCCATTGGAAAGATCTCTCCGAGGACTATGACAGAAAAGACGATTTTTAGACAAAAATATTGTTGGCAGTAGATTTCCCAAAAAACATCGTTTAGGGCCTCAAAATGGCTCCGGAAGTTTAGGACCCGAAAAACTGCTAAAAATAGTAAATTGTGCTATAATTAAGGAAACTGAAAAAAACTGCACAAAGCACTAGTGGGGATCCAAGTCGAATTAGCGGGTGGCCACCAATATCCACCTGGATCATTCCTCCCCCCATAGGAAGCAATGGTCCCCATTGCGTTGAGTTCCTCCATCTGCTGAACTTGTCCTGCAATCTCTGATGTGTCCAGTAATGGTGGGAAGCATGGTCGACGACGGCCCACATTGAACACTTGGTGCAGGTGAAGGAATGGAGGAATGATGTGCGCCAAAGCATTGTTCCCCACAGCTTGGTACTGCTATAAGGACCATGTCGGAGTGGTCTGAGCTTCTGATGGGTTCTGGTAGGGCGTTCTTTCTGTTGATGCAACCAGACTTTGTTGCCCACCTGAAACTTGTGTGGTACCCCTGTGCATGAGGAGAAGTTGTTCCTGTGTTTTGTCATGACCGTATCCCTTTGTTGCTGCTGCTGCATGGAGGAACCCTTTGCGGGGGTCATGGATGTAGGAACGATCTTCCCCTTACTTTGGGGGTGAACCAGACAGGAAATAAATTTCCTAGTCTGTGATATGAGCTTGCTGCCTTTCTTAGCAATGATCAAAGAGGCGGTGGTAGGTGGGGCTACCTCTGGTATCCTGTATAATGAATTCTCCAAAGAAATAATGACAACACGAGGCCTTGACCATACACAGCATGTCGCCTCCACAAGTATGGCTGGCCTAATAGTACATCACAAACATCCAGAGGTGTAACATCACACAGTACCTCATCTGTGAATGGTTTGATGTTGTAGGGAAGGCGGCACTGCTGGTGAACTTTTAGATCTCGTCCTTCATGAAGCCACCCGATAATATACGGTTGTGGGTGTGGTGTAGTCGGTAGGCCCAACCACTTCATGACCTCTACTGAAATAAGGTTCTTTTGGCTTCCACTGTCGACAATGAATTGCAGCGGTGAACCCTTCACCCACATCTGTGAGTGGAAAAGACGTTCCCCCTCCTCTGGCTCTTCGAGCTCATTCTTCTGGATCTTGGCAGTGGCAAAAGTGGTGCTGGGATCCACATCAATGATCTGCTTCCCTTTTCCATTCTCCTTGTCGGGTTCTGGCTCAGGGTCAAAACATGTATCTGATTCGGAATCCTTCAACTCGGCCACCAGTGACTGCTTGGTCCGACACTCACTTGTGTTATGAGTGGGACTCTTGTGGAACTAACACCACTTTCCTGTGTCCTTCTTCGGCTTCGGGGTATTGTTCTTTTCTTGTGGCTTCGACGAGTTGTCTTGGGTCACCCGCCTTGGCTTTGTCCGTTGGGCTTCGGATTAGAAGATCCAAAGTCTCGCTTCTTTTGTTTGAACTTTTGCTCGATTTTGACAGCGTATCGGTATGCTGTGCCGAGTGAGGAGATGTTCAAGAACTCCATCTCTTCCTGGATGTATCTATGTAGGCAGCCATGGTATTTGAGTAACATATGTAGCTCAGAATCTTTGATACCCATCTGTGTGCGAAGGGCATGAAAAATGTTTGTGAACTCTGGCACATCTTGATCTCGTCCTGCCGCAGTGTGGTCCATTTGATGTATTTGTCCTCATAGCTTTTGACAAGTTAGTACTGCTCCTTGATGGCATCCCGGAAGTCATTCCAAGTGGGTGCGGCCGAAAATAGTGAGCTTGTGCTTTCATCCTTCTGCTCGCAGTAGGATTCCCACTAGTCCTTGACATGGGGGGCTGCTTTGAGAAGAGCGAAAACAATCTTTTCCCGACTTGAAAATTCATGAACAGAAAAATAACCCTCTAGCAGATTTAACCATTTATCTACCGCATTTGCGTCTATCTGACCCTCGAATATGGGGATTTCAAAATTAACTTGTACCTTAGAGGGCGTGGCATTTCCAGAGTCGCTGCTGGAAGCCAATGCGTCACCTCTAGGTAGCCGCTGAAGGATCTGCGCAAAGCTATCCATCATCGCGTTCCTTCACCGCTCGAGCGCTTCTTCGAGCAAGATTTTGATAGGATCTCCTGCCCCCTCATATTTCTTCTCATCCGCTATGGGAGGCCGTCGGGATTTGCGAGGCTGGTCTTGCAAAAGTTCGACCAGTTCAAGCCCTAACTCCTTATATCCTGACCTCGTCGGGGACATGCAAAGAAAACCGAGAAAAAAACAGACCGCTTTGATACCACTGATCCGGATTTAAATAGGAACGCAATAGATTACAGAGATAACCATAAATAAAGAGATGCAGCGGAAATAACACTTCATTTCATTAATGGAAAATACCGAAATATGCTTACGACCAGAATTGGAAATAAACCAGCTAGGACGATGGTAGCTTATCTCTGAGAAGAGATGTGCGGCTACATGTCTCTGAACTGTTCCGAACTTGTGTTACAATGAGGCTGCTCGAAGGCCTATTTATTGTTGAGAAACAATGGAAAACCCTTCACATTCCAAAACCTAACCCTAGAAGATGAAACGCCAAATTGTGGGTCCCATTTTGGGTAAATTGGTACATCAATTTCCCGGGGTCGTAACTTTGCCATACGATCTTCGTTTGACGCATATGATAGCTCATTAGAAAGATCTATCTGAGAACTACCACTTTGGGAAGGTCAAAATCGGTCCATGGACCCATGTTGTCCCCAGGTTTCCCAAAAAAACGTCGTTTAAGGCCTCAAAACGGCTCCGGAAGTTCAAGACCCAAAAAAACTTCTAAAAATAGTAAATTGTGCTACAGTTACAGAAACTAACAAACTGAAAGAGATAGTTGCAGGGGTTCAAATGGGATAGCTGGGTGGCCACCAACATCCACCTAGATCACTAAAATTGAAAAAGGACCGAGTTATCATTGTCATTAAACTCGTTAAAATCAATAGCGACAAACTTGTCATATAGACAAGAACGAGTTTCACTGTCGCTAGGCTCGTTAAAACATAGCGACAGGTTCGCCCGAAGGGCGAATTATAGAACAAGCATATGTTATCCTCCTCAAGCTTGATAAAAATAAAGAGGTACTAGTCAGCAATGACTGGGGAAAAA
>APFE031137610.1:46833-74037 GCA_000404065.3 Pinus taeda
CCATTTATCTACCACATCTGCGTCTATTTTACCCTCAAAGATGGGGATTTCAAAATTCACTTGTACCTTAAAGGGCGTGGCATTTCCAGAGTAGTTGTTGGAAGCCGATGCGTCACCTCTGGGTAGTCGCTGAAGGATCTGCGCAAAGCTATCCATCATCGCGTTCCTTTGCTGCTTGAGGGCTTCTTCGAGCAAGATTTTGATATGATCTCCTGCCCCCTCGTCTTCCTTCTCATCCGCCATGGGAGGCCGTTGGGATTTGCGAGGTTGGTCTTGCAAAGGTTCGACCAGTTCAAGCCCTAACTCCTTATATCCCAACCTCATTGGGGACATGCAAAGAAAAACAGAGAAAAAGCAAACCGCTCTGATACCACTGATCTAGATTTAAATAGAAACGTAATAAAATACAAAGATAACCATATACACAAAGATGCAGCGGAAATAATACTTCATTTCATTAATGGAAAATACTGAAATATGCTTACAACCAGAAATAGAAATAAACTAGCTAGGGCGATGGTAGCTTATCTCTGAGAAGAGATATGTGGCTACATGCCTCTGAACTGTGTTACAATGAGGCTCGAAGGCATATTTATTGTTGAGAAACAATGGAAGAAAACCCTTCACATTCCAAAACCTAACCCTGGAAGATGAAACGCCAAATTGTGGGCCCCGTTTTTGGGTAAATTGGTACATCAACTTCCCGGGGTCGCGAATTGGTTGTCTTATCTCCATTTGACCTGCATGATAGCCCGTTGGAAAGATCTCTCCGAGGACTACGACGGAAAATAATATTTTTAAATAGAAAATTAGTTGGCGGTAGATTTCCAAAAAAACGTCGTTTATGGCCTCAAAACAGCTCCGGAAGTTTAGGACCCGAAAAACTGCTAAAAATAGTAAACTGTGCTCTAATTAAGGAAACTGAAAGAACTAAAAGAAGCACTAGAGGGGATCCACGTGGAATTAGCGGGTGGCCACCAATATCCACCTGGATCAGGAAGTGATAGCTAGTTGTTGGGTCACTGGCAGCAAAAAAATGTGCAATTCTTGGAGGGAACTGGCAGTCAACTACTAGGGCTTGACAACAAAAACTACGCAATTCCTGGAGGAACTAGCAGTCTGTTGTTGGGAGCAACTAGCAAGAGAAACTGCACTGATGCTAGGAGGTCGGCCTATTAATCACCTCTGCACAATTTCTGATTCGAGAAGATTGCTAGGAAGCAGAGGGCTTGCTCATGCAAAGTGCGCAATTTTATAGGTGAGTAGTTGGTAAATTGTCGGGGGGACTGACTGCAAAAGTGCACAATTTTCTGAGGGAGACAAGGACAGGTACTAGGTGTCTATCCAACTTTTCTTTGCAATTTTTTCAATCAAAGGAGTGGGCAAGGTCAATAGCCTCTGCACAATTTTTTATGGGAGCCAGTCCCGGGGTGGCTGTTAGGTCCAACTCTTCGGGTGGCCAGCATGAAGGTTGTTTGAATTATTTTCAGGTAATGCATCTTGAAATGACTTTCTTGGTACTTTTTTGTTGTTTTGGTTGACAGCCGATCGAGTCGATAGCAGGGTGACGGTCCAGTTATTGGAGGGGAGTCTAGTTATTAGAACTTCAAAAAAATGACTAAGTGTGTGAACGAGTGAAAGATGAAAATGTGAACTTACAAACACACACCCACCTGACTTGACAACAAGACAACTCAAAGCATCCAGACACACATGCTCAACATGACTGGCCAACAGTGTGAGTGACAAGCGTGACACTTGTGATTGATCATTGATTGACCATGATGACACTTGCATGACAGTGAATGTGACTATGTGTGTGAGTGTGAAAGATGTTTTCATAGTGAACACAATGAGTACACACAAAGTGAAGACTTGGAGCATGACCAAAACATGGTCGCAAGCATGACTTTGACATCAACATGCAAAATCTTGGGTAAAATGAACAAGCAAAGTGGATGTGAAGACTCACAAGAGCTCACGGAGTGAACCCAAGTGTGTGTAGTCATCAAGTGAAACCCTCAAGCGAGGCTCCAGAATTGGGTGCAGGCCAAAATTTTGGAGAGTGGTTGTAGCCACTACAACACTTGGTGACACACTAGTAGAACTTCAGCTTCTATGTTTTGGCTCCTTGATAGCATAGGGCCTTGGTATTTTGGGGAGTATTAAATCATTGTGTAGGTTACTTTAGCTTCCCCACTTACCCCATGGACATACACAATTCAGCTTTTGCTAACTCAGTCAAACACAATCAAAAGTTCAGCGTGATCATAGTGTTTCAAAATCAGGAAGGGTAGTTTAGCTTGCAAGTTGAAGATTTTCAGAGTATAAGTTTTCATATCTGGTGTTGTTCCATTACCAGCAGGCCTGGATAGTACCCCAGTAGAGTCACATAGGAACACACGCGTTGCTCCACAACCAGTGAGTCTCGTTAGTACCCTGGTGGAGTTGCATGCTTCACCTCTCTGCACAGGAAGCCTTTCTCTTCTTTTTATTCTTTCAAGAGGAATGCGCATAGGCACTTATTTGTTTTTGGGGCAGAAGAGGGATCCCAACTTATTGAGAGTAGAAGAGGTTGTTCCTTCAAAGAAGCATGTAAGACCTCTGACATAGATTTTCTCATTGAGATTTCCCCATCTCTGTTTCTACTAGTTGGATGAGCTTGGACGCACATAGAAGAAGGTTGAGTATAGGCATGAGGCTTCCCAATGTGGACATAGGTTTATGGTTGGACCAAAACTTCCCTTATAGACGAATCATATTTTCCATAAAGACTTCATCAGTCGAAGGTTGTAACCAGGCATAGAGAGACAGACACAAGATTGGCCAAGTGCTGCAGTGTCACAAATCTCTTCAAATCTCAACCACATATTATATTCAAAATCAAAAATGTAGCAGTTGGCAACACTTATTTTCATAAACAAAAATAGTAAGGTATCAAACAAACAAAACAAAATGTAAACAAAAATAGCAAGTGAAGCAAGCCAAAAAAAACAAAGATAGTAAGAAAGGAAAACAAAATGAAACAACAAACAGCAAGAAGACTATGTACATGGCATGGGGTGTGGCCCGCCTACTGGAAGTAATGCTTGAGATCTTGGTCATTGATAGGAAGGTTTTCAATCCTCCCATCAAGTGATTGCAGACGGTACATGTGTGGGCCGAGCTTCTTGTGGACTAGTATAAAACTATCAGGTTCCGCTACTGGAACATGGTGGTATCTTGAAATACCTTTAGGTGAAGATCACACTATTGCTCCAGATACTATGCACAACATAGGCTCTGATGATGGCATGGGGTAGTTTTTTAATTCCTGGAATAGTTCAAGTTTTTGAAATCAATGCATAAGTGAATTTACCTAGATTTATTACGTACAGAACATAAATTAGAAACCCATGTATGGTGATGAACTTTGTAAGTAATCCAAACATCCAAAATGTTAGTCAATTTTTTATGTATACGGAGTTCAAACAACATATGTGTTTTACCTGGCCTTTGCTGCAACAACTTGTCTCCTCCTTTACCTAGAATCTTGTGTTATTTGTTTGCGTGTAGTGTGTACTCAAGTCATCATCTACCTGTGTAGATATGTCCCAGTACTGTTTGATCAAGTGGCTAAATACTTTTCTCTATTACGGTGTGTAGCTTGTACCGAGACTGGTTATCTTCAGATCATGATTGGTTCCTAGGTTTCTCTTTTCATTCGTAGTGGTGGTCTGTGGGTTCCGCTGTTTCTTGGCCCTTGATAGAAATTTTGCAAACCATAGAGATTTTTGAGGGAAACTCCACCCTTGAGAATTAGGTTGCCTTTCTTTCCCTTAGCCGCAGTTTTTAGGGGTTGCTCGTGCTCATATTCATCATTTTTTGTGGCCTTGAAAGCATCAATGTTGTTCATGGAATGCAGTATTTCTAGCTGGCAACTTTTGAGACAAGGTGACAAATAATGAATGGTGTTACGTGCCTGTCGTACCACTGTTTTTAAATCGCCTACCACTTTGAGTGTGACCACATTGAGGCTGATGGATTTCTAATGGGCCTCTAAATTAAACATAAATTAAGGCCCATGCCTCTAACTTAAAACATAAATTAAGGCTTATGCCCATCCTTCAACACATTAAAACTCTTTTTTTGCATTAGATAAATTATTTTTAACTTTAATATATTCATTAGGAAGGTTTATGAATAATTGGATATTTGTGCCTAATTTTATTTATTTTGTGGAATATTATGAGAATATTGGGTAAATTATGAAGATTTGGAGGAGGAGATAATTTAGGGACTTGTTCACTACTATAAGAAGATCAATAATAAATAATAAATCAACAAGATATTATGGAATTATGGAACAGATTGTGGAACTCCAATGATTGAGAAAATTTAGGAATGTGTTCCACTAATCAAGGTACCAGATCCACTAATCAAGGGATTTTGGTGGGGAAATCTTCCTCCATTCATGGGGAATGATTCCTAATTGCCAAGTCGAATTTGACTCTAGGGATAGATTTTCATGAGTGTTATTGTGGAGAGATCTTGTCTTTTTGTAGCTCCATTGTATTTTCTTGCAGGGATGTAATTCTATTGATGAAAATAATGAAGATTGGTGTCATGTTCAGCTTCTCAATCTTGTTCTCCTCCATAGGTCTCTGAGTTTCTTTGCACTTGGCCATCATGTTATCACTCTGATAATTCTTTTGAAGTAAGAAGAAAGAAAAACCAAAGGTAACCACAAACCACTTTTGGAGATCAGGACCTAGCCTTCTTGATGCTCAGAGAGGGCTCTGTCTTTAATATTTAACTTTGTTTTAGTTAAGGTGATTTTAGGCTATTTTTTGCTTTCACTTGGGTTTTGTTTTGAAAATTTGGTGGTGGGATCACTTTATTTAGATGGAAAGAGGATTGGCTTATACCATTAGGCTATGGAGTCAAATGTCTGACAAACAACACTAGATTCAGTTCTAAAAACAGTGTCTACAGGGAAGGTAGATAGGCTACTAAAGATCTTAGAGGTTAAATGGTGAATAGCTTCAAATCGGATCCAGGGAGCAATTAAGGGTTCCCTAGGCCAGAATTTGGAAGAAATGAAAGAAGTCAACCGGGATGGGAGAGAAATCAAGAATTCTCATATTCGGGTATCAGAAGAAAACGTGTAAATAAATTTTTGTGCAAAATAGAGTGTAATTAAATAAATTATGTATGATATTTCCAATTAATTAATTTAGAGTTTAGAACACATTTAAGATTATGAAAACACAAAAGAAAAGTAACACAATAACACAAAGAAAGTACTTCACTGCAAATGGCTCATCTCATGAATCCTGTAGTGAAATGCTTTTATTACTTGCTCCAGTATGTTGAATTGAAAATAGTACAATCACCCTTATGTTCAAGATCACAATAACTCTACAAATGTAAAATAATCCACCCTAATACTTCGAATTGTGAAGTATTTATACAAAAAGTTTATTACAAAATATCTCAAACTAATTTGAGAATTAATCTAGGAAAAGGCAAATATCTTCTTGCAAGAAGATAGAGACAGTTATTGAATTGTTTCATGTTGTCCCCGCTATTTTGGTTCTGATGGCTGTTATGCTTTGATTTTTAGCCCTTTATGCTGGCAGGCTATTTGGCTTTCACACTAAATAGTCTGTTTGACTTTCAGCTTTCATCTGATACTCTTTCACCTGATACACTTTGACTATGCTGACCTGTCTTCATCCTTTTACCATGTTGATTTACTTTTTACTGTACACTTATAATTTACTATTTTTTTACTGCATTAAATCATTCATTTTTTGCCATTTCTCTTCATCTAGTAACTAGATGTTGAGCATTTTCCTATATATTTCATCAGCCTCTGTATATTTGGAAAAAGTAGGCTTATTAATAGATAAGAGTTTCACCTCATGCTGGAAGTAAAACAGATTTTCAAAAGTCTGGTAGAATACATTGCCAGTTGGTATACCACTCATTGATGAGATATTTTCTTATCCTTTGGCCACTTCCCTGATTTTCTTGTTGTAGTCCTCCTACGTCATCAATTTATCATTTATGACTAAGGGACTAGGTAGTCCCTTTTCTCTCAAAATCTCAAACTTGGTCATAAACTTGCCAATGGCTAGTTGCATGGTTTGATACTTATCTTCTAAATTTAACATTAAATTTCTCTTAGCTAGGACCCTCTTAACTTCCAAAAAGGTACCTGTCCTATCAGGTATGTCAAGTTCTTGTAGCTTATATTTGTTCTTGGAGTTGAGGAATTGAATAACTCTTACTGCTTCCTCTGGCATTTCTCCAAGTTCTTATTTGACCTTCTAGATGGCTTCTGTAGCCTGTTTGATTAATTTTATCTACTCAAAAATGACTTGGATAGATGGAAAAATATGATTGACAGAGTCAATGATATTGGCCCATAATAATTGTTTGGCCTTTCCCAAAGGCTCACTCAGTGTTAACTCTTTCTCCAGGCTTTTCACTCTCTCATTCATTCTAGTAGCCTTATATTATTCTTCCTTATGCATGATTTGGGCTAACCTGCTATCTGTCTCTAGACTGGTAATTTTTTATTTTAAATTATTCATTTCACTGGTCTGAATGGACATTTCTTCATTTCCTTGACCAGCATGTTTGCTTCATCACTTGTGGTTCCTGTTGTTGTTGATGTTGTTGTTGATGTAGTTGTTATGGATGTTGTTGGAAATGCAGTGGCCATTGGACCAGTGGGTGCTAATGCTTCTACCAATGTGGAAGGAACAATTGTGGTCACTGTAGGAATGACAGTTGGAGGAGCATTGTCTAGACTAGCTTGTTTGAGCTGGATCAAGATATCTAGTTCCTTTTCCATTTCTTTCAACTGGTCATTGAGTTGCAGCACCAAGTCCATCATCTCTTCATGATTTTTTTGGCTTTCTAGGACTTCTTTCGTTTGAGGGTGTTTTGACTGAGGCAACTTGAGTTATTTCTTAAGGGCTACAATGTCTTCATTTTTCTTCTTAATTAACTATTCAGCAACCTTGATGTCCTTTGGGTCATGGCCCAGCTCAATGATCAGGTCTTCTAAGGATTTGATCCTTGTGTCTTGGGCGGTGGAAGATGATTTTTCCAGCTTGTACTGGGTTGTCACATTGTCTAATGAGTCCCTGAGCTTTAATGATGCCATTGATTTTGTTATGAGGGTGGAGTAGATCATCTCTCTAGCCTATTTATGGAATTCTATTTGATCTATGGGATGCACATCCCTAGCTAAGACATCAAAGTGGGTCTTCTTGTAATTTGTTGTGGTTTTAAGCTACTATTCAGTAGGTTGTAAGAAAGACACCTGCATTTTAGCTTCATTAATGCCAAAGGCTGACATCAATCTGCTCTGTTTTGGTGGTGTCATCTGCATGTACTTGGCAGAAGTGTCTGCCTTGAGCTTCTCATTCCTCATATTGATCTCCTTGAATCTTTCCTTGATATCTTCTTCCTTTCCATTGTCCTGACAAAAGAAGACACCTCCACACTCTTATGTCTCTGTATAATCTGGGTGTTTGAAGAGGAGGGTTGTTGTGTTTCTTTTGATGCAACAGTCTCAGTTATTTGTCTACTCCTTTGCCCCATTGCATCAATATCACTCATTTCTACTGATGTAATGTTTTTCTCCTGTTCAGACACAAGAGTCAATTTGGGCCTTTTGCTTAGTAGGAACTATTGATCAGTGGTGTCCATAGAAGAACTTGATGTTTCCTCCCTTGTTTATTTTGGGATTATTTTCCTCATTGGCAGGAGTCTAAATGATGGGAGGGATATTCATTGGCTCTTCCACTTTGGGACCTGCAAGAAAGAGCTTTGGTCAAATTTTTTCTCCAAGCTAATCATGGTATTCTCCACATCCACTACTATGTTGGTTCTCATTTGGCGAGCAGGTGGTTTTGGAGGCCATCGCACCACTTATGGGGTTGGGTGGTATTTTTCCAGGGGAGCGTGATCTATGCCGGAGGCTAACACATAGGCAAATGGGCTCCGAGCAAAACCACCCATATCACATGCTCTCGAGTCGTTAAAGGTCAGACATCGTGCAAGCACTATATGGGCAATGGCCAATGGATTTGGGGGTGGATGATCAGACGACCATCATATGGGAAAGTTGCATGGTCAGGCGATGGGGCAAAGGTTAGTGGGACCCATGGGTTTTAATTATGGTTTAGAGTAATTATCCCATTTTTAAGTGGGGATTAATTTAAACTGTGGAGTTTTAGGGGTAGCAAGGTTAGTTTACCTCACCACGGTGGTGGGTTAAACTTGAGTTTAGTTGGGGAAATGGTTAAGTGGTGGAGTTAGTGAGGCGGGGGGTTTTTAGAGTTAGGATAAAGGGCTTAGAGAGGTTTTGGGTAATTACTAAAGGGAAAACATGATTTTAAAAAGGGGAAATGTGTTTCACACTTAGGGGAATGGATTTTAGAAGTATTTGACTAGGGAAATGTGTGAAACTAAGGGGTAGGAGTAAAAATGAGGGGAAAGGGGTTTTCATAATCCATGAAGGGGTAAAGGGGAAATTAGTGAGTATATAGTGGGGGTGAAATGTAATGAAGGGGGAATTAGGAAAATCATCTTATGAGCATGCTTTTTTCATTGCTAACTGCTCTTGCACACACATAGTTAAGCATGATAGTAGTGCTTATGCTCCAAATGACTTGTATTTTTGCAACCTTTCTTTACTTACCCTTTTACCTACCCTAAAAAAATTTCTTCACTTTGGTGGGTGCACTTAAGCTAGCAAACCCTTTTCTTTCCTTTTCTTTTATAAAACAAACTATCTACTTCTAACCTTATATCTTTCAAGGGCTCAGATTAAACTGATGAGCTCCTTTTATTTCTCTACCTATCTACTAATTTTCCAAGATTAAACTGTTTGGTCATATTTTTATTCTATAACTATAAACATGAAATTCAAAGCATGAAATAGTCAAGATTGAATAGTTTGACTATCATGGGTTGTGGCATGTATGACAAGCTACACACAACCATTATTCAAGACAGTAAAGTAAAGAGTAGTGGCACTTGGACTTGCACACTTTCATGATTAGTTTTTTGTTTGGGGTTCATATTTTTTCATTTTTGTATTTGTTGAACTTTTCTTATTTTTCTTGTCCTTTGGTATTTCTTTTAGGACATACCCTCTTTAAATTTTTTAATTTTAATATGGAAAACATTTGCAGAAAGAAAAGATATGTACAATATTACAAGAGTTAACCTTAGCCAATTCAAAATTATGAATCCTATCAAAATAGGAGTTTAACACATCCGAGGATCCTCAGAGCCCTTTTGTATCATTTTCTTTCCTTCTTTTCACTTCTTATTCACATGCATCTCTAGTTTTTATTTCTTTATATTTTTGCATTTAGTATTAATGTTTTCTTGTTGTAGGATTGAGTTAAATGGTTGATGTAAGTTCTTTTGCAGGATCACAAGAATTATTTCATCCTTGGAAAAGCTTTGGAAGTTCATAGTAATCATTGAGCTACTTGGATTAGTCTTCTTATTCCCAAATCTAGATTGTTGGATCTCCTTTTTAGCAAATAACAGTAAATTTCTGCTATTTTTTAGAGCATGCTAACAAGCTTCAATCGAGTTGGTTCCACTTGCATTAGATTGAAAAAGCATTCTAGTTCATAACAAAAGTTACCCCATTGCATTTGCACTTTATTTGGTTAGGAATATTTTAGATTTAATAGCTCACTACTTCTCGAATTTCTAGTTTTTCGACTAGTAATGTTTTTTATTTTTTTGCATGGGCTAACATATGTCTTTTTGAGTGATTCCACTTGGAATATGGACCTAAGACATCCTAGTTAATAACAAAAATTTTCCCATCCAATTTGGATTTTATTTTCTTGGTCATTAAACCCTCACCAATTTCATCATTTCACAAGAAAACTTCTCCAAGCCTTTTGAGTAAATCCATCCATCTCTCAACTTTGTTTTTGAGTTCTAAAGTGGTCCTAGGCACTCCCTTGCCTCATTCCAACCACTAACCACCTTTCCTAAGCTTCCCATCACCTTCAAAATCCATCCTTTTGCTCTCGGCTAATCCAGGTGGATATTGGTGGCCACCTACCAAGTCCACCTGGACCCCCACCATTGTTTCTCTCAGAATTTTCAGTTTCCTTAATTGTAGCACAACTTACTATTTTTAGCATTTTTTCGGGTCCTGAACTTCCAGAGCCGTTTTGAGGCCCCAAACAACGTTTTTTGCGAAATCGGGGGGCAACATCGGTCCATGGACCGATGTTTCCCTTCTAAAAGTGGTAGTGCAAGGATATATCTTTCTAACAAGCTATTGTACGCATCCCAAAGTTATGACCCCGGAAAGTTGATGTACCAATTTACCCAAACAGGGCCCACAGTTTGGCATTTCACCTTCTAGGGTTAGGTTTTGGAATGTTAATTGTTTTCCATTATTTCTCAACAATAAATAGGCCTTCGAGCCTCATTGTAACACAGTTCAGAGGCATGTAGCCACCACATCTCTTCTCAGAGATAAGCTACCATCGCCCTAGCTCGTTTATTTCCATTACTGTTTGTAAGCATATTTTAGTATTTTACATTAACGAAATGAAGTATTATTTCCACTGCATATCTGTGTTCATGGTTATCTCTATAATTTGTTGCGTTCTTGTTTAAGTCTGGATCAGTGGTATCAGAGCGATCTACTTTTTCTCTATTTTTCTTTGCATGTTCCCAACGAGGTCAGGATATAAGGAGTTAGGGCTTGAACTGGTCAAACCTTTGCGAGACCAACCTCACAAATCCTGATGGCCTCCCATGGCGGATGAGAAGAAAGACGAGGGGCAGGATATCCTATCAAAATCTTTCTCGAAGAAGCCCTCGAGCGACAACAGAACGCGATGATGGACATCTTTGCCCATATCCTTCAGTAGATACCCATAAGTGACACATCGACTTCCAGCACCTACTCTGGAAACACCACGCCCTTTAAGGTACAAGTTAATTTTGAAATCCCCATATTCGAGGGTCAGATAGATGCAGATGCTGTAGATAAATGGTTAAATCTGCTAGAGGGTAATTTTTTTGTTCATGAATTTTCGAGTCAGAAAAATATTATTTTTGCTCTTCTCAAAGCAGCCCCCCACATCAAGGACTGGTGGGAAACCTTCTGCGAGTAGAAGGATGAAAATATTGGCTCACTATTTTCAGCTGCACCCACCTGGAATTCACTTCGGGATGACATCAAGGAGCAGTACTACCCAGTCGGAAGCTATGAGGATGAATACATAAAGTGGACCACGCTGCGGCAGGGAAGGGACGAAGACGTGCCGGAGTTCACCAATGCTTTCCATACCCTTTGCAAAAAGTTGGATATCAAGGATACAGAGCAGCATGCTTCCTGCACAAGTACATCCAGGAAGAAATAGAATTCCTGAACATCTCCTCGCTCGGTACAGCATACCGATATGCTGTCAAGGTCGAGCAGAAGTTTAAACAAAAGAAGTGAGACTTTGGATCTGTGAATCCGAAGCAAGGGAAAGGTGCCCCTAAACCACAGAATAAAGAACAAAGACAAGGCGGGGTAGCCCAAGACGACCCGCCAAAGATGCAAGCAAAGAATAGCACCGCGAAGCTGAAAAAGGACACGAGAAAATGGTGTGAGTTCCATAAGAGCTCCACTCACAACACAAGTGAGTGTCGGGCCAAGCAGTCACTCGTGGCTAAGCTAAAGGTTTTAGAATCAGATGCATGTTCCGACTATGAGTCAGAACCCAACAAGGGGAATGACAAAGGGAAGCAGATCATTGATGTGGATCCCAATACCACTGTTGCTACCACCAAGATCCAGAAAAATGAACCTGAAGATCCAGAGGAGGAGGACCATCTCTTCCACTCCTAGATGTGGTTAAAGGGCTCCCCACTATAGTTCATTGTCGATAGCGGGAGCCAAAAGAACCTCATTTCGGCAGAGGTCGTGAAGCAGTTGGACTTACTAACCACAGCACATCCACAATTGTACACCATTGGGTGGCTTCACAAAGGACGGGATCTTCACGTGAGCTAGCAGTGTTGCCTTCCATACAACATCAAGCCCTTCACGGATGAGGTATTGTGTGTCATTGCTCCCCTTGAAGTTTATGATGTATTATTAGGACAACCATACTTATGGAAGAGACATGTTGTGTATGAATCAAGGCCCCATGTTGTTATTATTACATTAGGAAATAAGTTGTACAGGATACCAGAGGTAGCACCGCCTACCACCATCTCTTTCATTACTGCAAAACAATGCAATAAGCTCATTTCCAAAACCAAGAAATTTATTTTCCTGATGATATGCCCTCAAGGAAATAAGAAGATAGTGTCCATGGCCTCCAGAAAGGGCCCCTTCGCATGATAACTACAGATGGACAAGGTCGTGGAGGAGTACAAGGACATCTTCACCTCCCCCACAGGCGTTCCTCTGCACTGACAGGTCAAGCACTCCATCGATCTGACCCCAGGTGCACCGCTACCCAATTGACCAATTTATCGGTGTTTCGTTCTGGAGAACGATGAAATCAAGAGGCAGATTCAGGAGCTACTGCAGAAAGGCCACATTCGTCTGTGTTCGTTGCCTTGTGGGAGCCCGATTGTGTTGGTACAGAAGAAGGATGGGACTTGGAGACTCTGTATTGACTATCGGGCGCTGAACAAGATCACTGTCTGTAATAGGACCCGATCCCGCGGATAGATGACCTCCTGGACCAACTAAAGGGGGCGAAATATTTCAGCAAGATTGATTTGAAGTCAGGATATCACCAGGTACCAATCGAACCCTCTGATGTGTGGAAGACGTCTACCTTCAAAGCCAAGGAGGGCCTTTTTGAAAGGTTGGTTATGCCTTTCGGATTGACGAATTCTCCTGCAACCTTCTTGAGGCTAATGGATGACATCTTGTGACCATTCACCAACTCATTTGTAGTGGTATACTTGGATGACATTCTGATCTTCAGCCAGAGTTGAGATGAGCACCTCCACCACATTCGATAGGTTCTCCAAACACTGAGGCAACACAAGCTATGTGCCAATTTGGAGAAATGCACTTTTGGCATGACCCAGGTTCAGTATCTGGGATACATTATTGATGAATAGGGGGTGCATGTGGATCTAGCTAAGATCCAAGTCATTCGGGATTGGCCATCTCCAACCACTCTGATAGAGCTCCGTAGCTTTCTAGGTCTTTCCAACTTCTACCGCAGGTTCTTGTTGGGGTTTTCTCATATCACTTGGCCCTTGAGTTAAGTCACCAAGGGAGGAGCGAAAGAAAAATTATTTTGGTCTGAATCTCAACAGAAGGCATTCATAGAGTTGAAATATCGCCTCTGCACAGCACCAGTGCTCGCGTTACTAGATTTACAATAACCATTTGAGGTCAAGACAGATGCCTATGACTATGCTATTGGGGCAGTCCTTACTCAACACGGGCATCCAATGGTTTATCATAGTGAAACCCTTTTAGACACAGTACAGAAGTATCCCACTTATGATAAAGAGATGTATTCCATTGTGCAGGCTTGCTGACAATGGAAGCATTACATTTCGGGAAAGGAAACAGTCATCCACATAGACCACCGACCCCTATAGTTCATACAGACCCAAGGGAAATTGTAGAATGATCACCATCAGAAGTGGTCTACATACCTACAACAATTCCATTTGAATATCAAGTATAAGAAGGGCAACACCAATAATGTTGCAAATTACCTTAGTCGACCACTGATCATGGCGTTAACCACCATCCTCAACTCTTGTGGGCATGAGACTTCTGATTGCCCACTTCTCTACAAAGGTGACCCAGAATTCGGCCACACATACCAGACACTCTTGAAGGGTCAACATGTTCTGGATTTTCACCTCTAGGATGCCCTGTTATGCCACCTGGGTCACCTTTGTGTTCCTTCAAGCGAGCGTGCCAAGATGATTTGGGAAGCACACTACAGTCGGACTACTGGGCATTTTGGGGTTGAGAAAACAGTGGAAATACTGCAAAAGTATTTCTATTGGCCGAATCTTCAACAGGATGTCGGGAAGTACATCAGATCATGTACTGCTTGTGCCATTGCCAAACTGACCATCAATAAGCAAGGCCTCTATACCCCGCTGCCTACCCCTAGTCGACCTTTGGGAATCCATCTCCATGGATTACATGTCAGGCCTTCCTTCCACTAAGCATGGAAATGACCGTGTTTTTATTGTCGTCGACAGGTTCTCGAAGATGCCCATTATGGTGGACTGCAAGAAGAATATCACAACAGAAGCCACTGCTAAACTCTTCTTTGAACGAGTGTGGGTGCACTTTGGGATCCCACAGTATATCATCTCAGATCAGGATAGTCAGTTCCTCAGTACATTTTGGTCCAGTCTCTGGTCAATGCTGGACACCAAACTCACTAAGTCCACAGCCTTCCATCCTCAAACTGATGGCCAATCAGAGGTTGTCAATAGGATGATTGTACACATTCTATGCATGTAAAACTCAAAGCGTCCATGCACATGGGACAAGAGACTCCCCTATGTTCAGCACAGCTACAACCAAGCTCTTCACAGCTCGACTGGCCACAACCCTTTTCAGGTGGGGTTAGGATTCTAGCCACTATGCCCCATTGATGTGGCCATGCCACTTGCAGCTACTCACACAGATTCAGCTCATGTCTAGTCTAAAACAGACAAGGCAACCAGCTTCGTTGAACACATCCAACATATTTGCCAGTAGGTCCATGACATTCTGTAGAAATCAAATGACAAGTACAAGTAGCCACATGATCAACATCGGGTGCCACACAAGTTTCAGGTGAACGACAAAGTTTGGTTGCATTTGCAAAAGGAACGCCTTACTGGAGCCTATCGGAAACTGAGACCACTCTGATATGGTCCTTACACCATTACTAAGGTTGTGGGAGATAATGCATTTGAGCTCAGCATTCCCCTATTCCTTAGCCTGCACCCAGTGTTCAATGTGGACTACCTTCAGCCATACTTTCCACCATTGCTAGACACATCCGACATTGCATAATAGCTCACACCCACATAATTAAATCCAGATTGCATGGAACAAGCTAAAAATGATCAGATCATGGACACACAAATCAAGAACACTCGATCACTGTATATCGATTTTTCGACTCACTTCCAGTCCGAACAAAAGTTCTCGGGGTGATGTTCTTCGTGGAATGAATAGAACTCAAGGTCTATGGAGTGTTCAACATTGAACATTGAGCTCTGTACATTTTTTTGAGTGGACAAGTTTCTACCTAATGAGATGCTTCCCTGTCTCTTTCTGGCTGGATGGCTTCTTGTGGATGTGTTTGCTTTCCGTTGTTTAATATCGAGCACTTCTATTGTCAAGTTCTTGACGAGATGAGTGAGGGTTTCAATATCATTTACTTCCTTGTCTCTACCCTTTCTTGCCATCGCTTGGGAATTATTGCTTGCATATTTGGAATCTTTTATTGGTTCATCATCCTTGATAAGTCCAATCATGCGCAGGTATTTCTCTACAGTAATAGCCTCTCGTAGTTTTCCAGAAGTGTTGGTTTCGCAGCTCACTCGACGAACTGCACAATGTTGGTCAACAGTGTGGACGTGTAGTAATTAACAGTGATGGAGTCATGAGGTTTGGTGTCTGCTGCAAATTTGTTCAATATGCTGTAAACCTCTAGTTGAATTCTTTTACCCTTTCTTTCCCCTCCATCCTCAGGCTTCCCAATTCTTTCAGTAACAGAGTTGGGGTCTCGTCATCAACAAAAATTTCAAGGAACATGTGTTTGAATGCACCCCAGTTCTATATGGATTTTGGTGGAAGGTTGTGATAGCATGCAACTGCATGACCATCCAAGGTACATGGGAACAATCTACAAGCTATAGAGATATAACTACGGTCTCTCACACCTCTAATTATTCCACATTAATAAATCAATCCGAGAACGTTTTGTTATTGCAAAGAGTAACTCAATCCGAGGCTATTTGTCCGAGTAATGCTTAGTAGTATAGTGTTCAGAAGGTACAAAAGAAGATAGATGCTAAGCTGTAACTAAACTAACCCAAAAGATAGAATCACACAAGATAGTTCATCAGTCAAGGGTACGGAAGCAATAACTCATCCCTCTAGAAACTGATAAAAAGGGAATTAGAGCATGGACTTATAGATCTAGGAGCTAGGCAGCGTCTTGTTGAGGCTCACTACAGCCTTAGACCTTCACTCACACCAAAACAACAAAGGCAAGTAAATAAAACGGCAGAAGGTAAAATGGAACAGCAAAATGGAAATGGAACAGCAGTAAATGGAACAGCAATCGAAAGAACTGAATCTCGCGAGTTAAAACCAACTGATTCTCATTCTGATTTTCTCTTCAAGCAAACTAGATAAGATATACTTTATGAAACAGCATTCATTGATGAATTATGGAATAGCAACCATCCACCATATATACAAGCTCTATATTAATATAGTAATCTGAGAATGAAGGATGATATAACTATGTTTCTAAACAGAGTAACAATACTTTCAAGTCCCAACAAGTATTATTTCACATGGATCCGATGACAGTAACATTCATACCGACACTCTGTTACAGAAATAGCTGATTAAGGACACAATTCAACCCTGAATATATCCAATTATACAGTGCGGAGTCATTACATGGAAAAATCATTCATATATTGATCATAACATAGCATAGCATATCATATGAAAGATGTATCAGATTACTGAGCAATAGAGATAAACAAACCACACATAAATCACAGTATAATGATACAAAAGCAAGTGTCCTTCGGAGCCGGGCCCTTAGCTGCCAATGGTACACCGCCTTAGATTACTCCAGACGCAGAGATGAAATAAAAACCAAGTCTTTTGTATTAATGCATCAACCAATGTATAAAAAAACCATGTCTCAGTGAGACTCGATGATCAAAGTTTTGTTCCGAAACTTAAAATTATAAAAACAGTAGTCCTCTTGCTCAATGACGTTGTTCCTTTATATAAAAGTAATGAAGGAGTTATCTAGATAACAAAGATAGGTAAAATAGCGATCCCTCCGGATCGAAGATCCTGAAGGATTCGTCAATCAGTTAATCTTTCACTTTTCTTTCTCGCGTTCGCCGACTCGGTATCCCTCTTTCCTTTCCTGGGTTATTCAACTCGGATTTACTCGATCTTGTTCGCATCCGGTTCCCCTCTGGGGGACAGCAGGTATTCCTCTTCGGCTTTCCACTTTTGGACGGCAACTCCTTGCTTCCACTTCTCCCTGCATAGAAAAACGACGATTCTTAGTGATTGAGCTTCCCTTGTTAATTCTTGCACATTTTATTACAATCCTTTATCTCTTTTGAATTCACAATGTAGAAAAGGTTACAATTATTACTGAAAGACCACTAAATTGCTTGTCAAAAGCATACCTTTCAAGTACTCCACACACCCCCCTGCTTACCCTGTTTCATGCCCTCATGAAAACATTATAGTTGACATGCAAGGCGGTGAGAGAATAGGCCGGAGAGGGGATCTCGTGAGGAGGCCGACAACCGTGATGAGCAACTAGATTATCAAAGAACTGATTTATTTGATCTGTAGGCATTTCATACAAGGCCTGATATCCGGGTGCAGGGTGCCAAATAATTGGACTGCGAAATCAATACCCCAACCAGGATGGCCCTGCTTGCAGAATCCTTTCCCCATAAACGTTCAATCGGCTGGCAGCCAGCTCAAAATTCTCGTATTTGAATGGTTCCCTGAGGTGGATGTTTGGGCTAGAGGTCCGGTATCGAAATTTTGCAGCATCGATGGCAAGGTCTTTAATAGTCAGGAAATATTCCAGGCTATGTCGGATCAAGTCTTCATGCATGGGTCCTAATATCTCGATGACACCCGGGATCCTCATAAGGCTCTTATGCTCTCTCCATAGCGTAATTGGGTCTCTAGGTTCGGCTCGTACCCATAAGTCTAGGCAATTCTCCTGTCTTTGAAAGGTGTTATAAGCTCTGAGCCATTTCAGCGGATTAACCCCAAATGATATAAAGGCTTGGAATTATATATCGCCAACAAAAGGGCCAGGATTTAAATCAGTTTCCTGGTCTAGCACGAGGTTGTGCAAGTAAAACTCGCACAATAACCTTTGAACCTTAATTCCACAATTCTTGCAACAATCTATAAAATCATTAACAATGTTGATGTGGATAGGTGCACCTGCCCTAACGGCTTTTATTTTCAATCGCAAATATCGTTCAAGCAAAAATAAAGCATAATTTTTAGCAGGGGCCCTACAAGTCAAAACGTCATTATACAAGGAACACACAGTGTCCATCTGCTTAACAACACTATCTAATCGATGAGTTACCTTAGCAACCTTTTCTTGCTCCTTTTGCCATCCTTCGAAGGCCTGGCTCTCAGACTGACTGATATCCCAAAGTTGCTGTTGTAGCTCTTCGTATTTCTCCTGGGGGACTGTTTGTTCTTTCAACTGCTCAGCTTTTTGCTGAGCTTCCTTCATCATTTTGTGCAAGGTCCTTGTTTTTGGATCCTTTTTCCATAAAGTCGTAGAGGCTAGGAGTTTGACCTGGACCTTTCTATTACGCTGCTTAGAGTTTAGGACCCGAATTACCCCTGAGGGTGGTGCTTCTGTCTGGGTCTTCTTGCTCTCTCTTTCTTTCTTAACGCGAATAAAGGGTTGCTGTGGTCCCCCTGCCATAGGAGCCTCTTGCTGTTCCATTGGAATGTCCATCCGTTCTTCAGGGTCAGATGGAATAGCAGTCTGTCCCTCCATGATATTTGGAACAGTAGTTTGTTCTTCGATGTCACTTGGAACAACTTCCTGCTCCTCGATGTCATTTGGAACAACAGTCTGTTCCTCGGCAGTAGGTCTCCTAATGGGGTTTCGACCAACAAAATGGTTATAGGCCTGTCGCCTTCTTGTCCTCTGGGGTTTTACTGCAATGGCTCTCTTCCTTTTCCTTGTGGTCCTTTGTATCCTCAAGTTGGCTTTCAAAATTCGAATTTGCTGTCGGAGCCTAGTTATAGTGCCCAACAACCTCTACTGTTTCTTCCTTAATTTCTTAATTTCCTTTGCCTCGGCAGAGGGTTTGGCCCTTAAGTCTGCTCCATCTCCATCTGGGATTTCTTCCGACGTCTTGGGGATAGATTGTCCCTGATTGGTGTCTTCCATTTCATCATCAAACAGGTTTTCTTCTCCTACCTTTTCTGCATGTGCTTTCTCGGGTATATCTTCCTCAGCGGGTCTGTCAAGAATGCCTGCTGTGCTAGAGGGCTGGCCATATTCTCCCATATTGGCCATAACTGCTGCCAATTCCTCCTCACCCACAGGGTCCTGCAACGGGCTACCCCCTGGCTGTACTACTTCTTCTTGATTGACCTACTCAGTAGTTGTCTCTGCCTCAGAGTGCTCATCTCTTTCCTCAATTTCTCCTCCAGGCTGGTTAGCCTCGGCCCCTGATTGCTCAACATTTTATTCGGAGGGCCCTCCTTCTGGTTCTGGAGGTTCATCTGCAATTTCAATTGGCTGGGCAGTGGTTCCCTGAATCGTTTCCAGCCTTCCTTGTATCTGGGCCAGCCGAGTTGATTTCCTTGGTCTCTCAGGTTGGTCGGGTGTGCCAGCAAGTTCTCTGGGTTCCTCTGGTCGTTCTGGCGTACTGGAGGATTGCTTTCGTTTTGGAGCAACATGTCTTTCTGCTGCTGATTCCTTGCATTTCTCTTATCGTTTCGGCGTGCTGGAGGACTGTTCGGGTTTTGGGGGTGGTGCAACCAATCCCCCCTCGACTATTGCGATAAGTTCCTCCCAAGTGCTTTGTTGCTGAGTGAGACTGTGGCTCACTATCAATTGAATCACTCGGTGGTGGCTAACGATTGCGTCTATGTGTTGTGCCTTTTTTAGGCTTCGGACCGCGTCATGTAATAATGAATTTAAAAGTGCAGGGAGATTTATAGAACATTTTCCTTTTAAAACAGCTAAAAGTTTCAGGTGACGAGGTCTTACCACGTCTTTCCTCCCTTCGCAGGTGATATAGCTCTGCACTATCTTTGCTAGCTCGGTCCAGGGTTCCCTTAGCGTTTCCAGTAGAACTCCTTTCCCTTTGACTATCAAGCTTTGGCCTTCGTCCTGGAAAATATCCATAGCCTTTTGTAATCTTTCCTTTTTCAGCGTCCATATGGGTCCGGCAGCTAGTAGTCCCGAGACTTCTGCGATGATATCATCCGTGACCGCTATTCGCTTTCCTCCTACTATGGAGTAATTTTCCTGCAAATTTTGCAGGAATTCCAACGCCACTGCTTCATTTGATTCTTGTAGGCAGCTAAAATAATTCAACCACCCTGCGTTTTCCAAGATTTTGCGGGCAGCAGCGGAGACTGACAACTCCCGAGGTTCGCTTCGGACTATCTTTCCCCCCATGATTCTACTCAGAATTCTTAATGGAACAACAACTGCTTGTGGTGTTTGAGACGCAGAGAGGATGATCGTCGCCAAATTTTGGAAAAGAACACAGAGCATGCAACAAAAAGGGATCGTGGACAACAATTTCCGTAAAATGGAATTATCATACTGTTAAACCATGCCATACCTTCGTACATTACCTCGTCCGAATGGTGTGCAACCATGTAATCCATGGAGTAATGAGGTTACCTCCCCCTTGCGATCTGATAGGCTGTCCCCAGCCGTCAAAGAGAGGAGCAGCAGCCAGTCGGAAGTCAAGTCATTAAGAGACAACATATGAAATTATGCCAAGTTTTAGAAAAATAACGAAATGCCGAAATCGAGGCAAAAAGGTAGATCACGTTTTACATAAGAGCCTTCGTGATATAATGAGAGGCCGGGGGATGGGACGTCTGTCAAGCATACGAAATCTCCAGTGGTCATTGTCAGTTCTGTTGCCATGATTAGTGGTAATGAATATTCATGTGATATATACATCGGGGCATGACATATGATCTATTCAAAGGATATAAGAGACAAAAAATATTGATATCATACCTATTGGTGTAACCATTACGACTTCGATGCCATTAACAGAGATCTGCTGCCAACAGGTGTTCATAACCTTGGCAGTGTTTTTTATTTCACCCTCCAGAACCATGATCCTTTATGTGTATTCTGAAGAGTGCTTTGTCAAAATGCAGGCCATTATGCTGGCTTGGTAACCAGATAGCCATAATGCCATTCACAAGGTAGGCGCAAAACGTGGACAGGCCGGCTCGTGATGAGACCCCCTGTTCCAAAGTTTGTTTGTTAATATACCTTCGGACCATATCCCTGGTGTGGTGGCCGTAATGGGAATGCCACTTCGCTTCCATCCTTATGATCATGGTAGGCTGGCTCTCGATGAGACCCCCTATCCTGCATTTGACAATTTTCATACTTTCTTTTTGTTTTTGCAGAGCCCCTCTTTTTTATTTATTTACACATAAGGGTGGTTCCACACTCCTTAAGAGCGGGGAATGGTGGAAGAAGTCTTATCATCCCAATAGACAGATATAAATCCTTTGTTCTTACTCCTAAGTGATAATCAAAAGGGATTTTTAGGGAAATCGTCATGATAAAGATCACCAACCAGGGTGTCGGTAATAAGACAATGACAGCGAAGATGAAAAGTTAATGTCCCTCCTCTTGTCCTCTTATAAATACTAGGCTTTATAGTGATGGCGATCTATGATCTGCTGACCTCGGTATATCATGGTTTATGTTCATCACATAAGTCCATTGCTGTATCTAAAATACTGGGGAGAACATGGGTGCAAAGCATCCTCAATAAGAGCAAAAAGATGCCGATGGCATTCCTCAGAGAAGAATCCATGCAGATTAATTCATAGGATGTCGTTTCTTTGAAAGGAACAACAGAAAATCACGAATGTTCTTCCTTCTGAAAAAGGAACAGCAGAGACACTCAAATGTTGTTCCTTTTGAAAAGGAACAGCAGGCACACTCAAGTGCTGTTCCTTTTGAAAAGGAACAACAAAACACACAAGTGTTGTTCCTTTTGAAAGGGAACATCAAAAACACACAAGTGTTGTTCCGTTCTGCAAAGGAACAGCAAAATCACCCAAGTACTGTTCCTTTTTTCAAAGGAACAGCAAAATCACACAAGCGATGTTCCTTTTGAAAAGGAACAACAAAATCACACAAGCGCTGTTCCTTTTCAAAAGGAACAACAAAATCACACAAGTGCTCTTCCTTTTGAAAAGGAACAACAAAATCACACAAGTGTTGTTCCTTTTTGCAAAGGAATAGCAAAAACACACCAGTGCTGTTCCTTTTGAAAAGGAACAGCAGAAACACACCAGTGTTGTTCCTTTTGAAAAGGAACAGCAGAAACACACCAGTGATGTTCCTTTTGAAAAGGAACAACAGAAACACACCAGTGTTGTTCCTTTTGGAAAGGAACAACAGAAACACACCAGTGTTGTTCCTTTTGAAAAGGAACAACAGAAACACACCAGTGCTGTTCCTTTTGAAAAGGAACAGCAGAAACACACGTGTTGTTCCTTTTGAAAAGGAGCAGAAGAAACACTTAGAATGCAAAAAGAAAATCAAGAAAACATATATACAAGATGTTATGTACAAGTTATGAAAAAATGAATTCCTTAAATTATAGGTGAGGAAGATTTCCCTTCCTCTCCTAAAATTTCCATATCAGTGTCTTGTCATAGCTGTTGACAGAAGGATTCCAGAGTGAGTGGCTTTCGATAGAGACGAACTCGGTGGCCATTTACTTTGAATGCATATCCGGAACCATCAATTGTGATCAGAGTAAGGGTCTCGTTGTCATGTACTTTCTAGATTTCGTATGGCCCTAACTATCGATTCTGAAGTTTCCCCGGGAAGTCCTGAAATCGAGAGTCATATAACAGAGCCCAATCTCCTTCGTGAAAGACTTTGTTCTTGATAAGTGCATCATGCCATTTAGATCGCTACTGTTGAATCAATGCTGTATTTTGTAATGCAGAGAGCCTAATTTCGTCCAATTCATTAATCTGCTGTAATCGATTGATTTGTGCCTCACTCAGATCTAGGCCGACTTCCTGTGCAGTTCGTAGCATTTGGATTTCGAATTCTATGGGGAAGATAGGTTGTTTTCCAAACACTAATTGATAAGGCGAATAGCTTGTGGTACTTCTCCATGTGGTTCTATAGGCCCACAGTGCCTCAGGTAATCGGGCGACCCAGTCACGCCTATGCGATGCAATATTTTTTATTAAAATTCATTCTATTACCTTATTACTACTTTCTACTTGCCCATTTGCCTGCGGATGGTATGGGGTAGTAATCTTATGTTGGACATGATAATTGTTAAGTGTTGCAGCTAATTTATTTCCAGCAAATTGTGGTCCAACATCTATAATTAGTTCCCTCGGAAGTCCATAACGTACAAACAAATGGAACAAGAATTGTATTACAGAATCTTCTGCAGCCTTAGGCAATGATTCGGCCTCAACCCATTTAGTAACATAGTCTGTCGCCACCAGAATGTATGTCCTCTGATTTGATGATGGATTAATGGGCCCGACGAAGTCAAGAGCCCATCGTTCAAATGGCTCAATGACCAATTGTGGTCTCAGAGGCATTTCGTTGGCTTGGCCAGGTCGTCCTGCTCGCTGGCAGCTATCACAGGCTTGTGCAATTTTTTTCGCATCTTTGAAAATTGTAGGCCAATAGTATCCCGTCTGCAATACTTTATGTGCTGTTCTCTTTTCAGCAAAGTGTCCCCGCATGGTCTGTCATGGCAAGCTTTTAAAATGTCCAAGATTTCGTCTTCTCGAATACATCTCCTAATTTTCATATCTGCTCCTATGTGGAACAAATCGCCCCCAATCCACGAAAATTGAGTGCTCTTCTGAACAATCTAATTACGTTCCTGAGGGGTTAAGTGTTTTGGTAGCTTAACTACTGCAAGGTAATTGGCGACATTAGCATACCAGGGTGTTCGAACAGCAACAGCAAACAGGTGCTCATCAGGGAATTGATCTTCCACTGCTGCTGTTTCAATTGATTTTGGTATTCGTGAAAGAAAATCGTCTACAGGGTTCTCCTTGCCAGGTCGATCCTTGATTGTGATATCGAACTCCTGCAATAAGATCAACCATATGGTTATTCTAGCATTTGTAACAGGTTTATTTGCCAAATATTTGATAGCAGAATGATCTGTATATAACACAACGGGATAGCCTGTGATATAATGTCTAAACTTATTAACAGTGTGTATTACAACCAGGAATTCCTTTTCAGTGACAGTATAATTCAGTTCGGCAGAGGATAAATTTTTGCTGATATAGTAGATAGCATATGGTTTTTTATCCTCTTCTTGCCCCAGGACTGCACCGATTGCTATATCCGAGGCATAAGATGAGATTTGGAATGGTAAATTCCAGTTTGGTCCTCGAAGGACTGGGGCTGTTGATACAAGCTTCTTTAATTTCTTGAAAGCCTTGTCGCATTTTTCTGTCAAGAAATCAACATTACCAGTTAGAGCATATAGAGGTGCAACAAAACATGAGTAATGTTCTATAAATCGTCTGTAATACCCAGAAAATCCAAGAAAAGTGCGTACCTCTGTTTGAGTAGTGGGAGTAGGGATAAGCGAAAGAATCTGGATTTTGGTTGGGTCTACCTGGATGCCAGCTACTGAAACATAGTGCCCTAGAATGAGCCCTTCTGTCATCATCATGTAACATTTTTCGTGGCTCAAACAAAGCCTGGTAGCGATACAATGTTGTAGGACTTTTTCCAGGGTATCTAAAGCTGGATCAAAATCATCTCCATATTGTGTAAAGTCATCCATGTACACCTCAAGTCCATCATTTATTAAATCTGCAAAGATGCTAAGGAAAGCCTTTTGGAATGTAGCAGGAGCATTACATAGGCCGAAGGGTAGAACTCGATAGGCAAACGTTCCCCAAGGACAAGTAAAGGTAGTTTTATCCTGGTCTTCAGGGGCAATTTGGATTTGGTTGTATTCACTGAAGCCCATCAGGAAAGAAAATAATTCTTCCTGCTAAAAACGTTCCAATACTTGTCTAATGAAATGGAGAGGGAAGTTGATCCTTCGTGTGGCTTTATTAACTCTGTACATCCACGCAAATCCTCCATTTTCCATTTTTTCTTGGGTACCACCACTAGGGGAGAGACCCATTTGACTCGTACGAAAAGGATAGAAATAAAATTAACAATCTAAAAGTTTCTGAAGTTCGACTTTTACAACCTCTTTTAGATGGGGGTTGAGTCTTCTTTGCAGCTGACGAATAGGTCTTGCATCTTTTTCTATATAGATGTGGTGGGTGCATAATTGAGGATCAATCCCTTTCATATCAGGGTAATCCCACGCGAATTCTCCTTGATATTTTCGTAAGAGATTAACAAGCTTTGTTTCTTGGTTCGATGTAAGGTTGGTATTGATATTTAGAGTCTTACCAGGTTCAATTTCCACTACTTTACTGTTGGCAACGACAGTCACTGGTATTGTTTAGTCATGTGAATCTTTCAAAGGGTCTTCTTCTAGCTCATTGTCAAACGCAACTTCTATCATGAAACACTGTGTGTGAGGTCTAGATTCAGTTTGACTAATGAAATTATTGATGGCATCATCTTTTGTTTGGTCCTTAAAATCTAAAGCCTTCTGTACAGTCAATGGGGATCTGATATTGTTAGTAAGGTATGACACAGGATGCTGATTAGTTTTGATCATTGGAAGGCTTGGCTGTGCTGGAGGATATAGAACTAGATTTTTAACGTCTGGTCCTTTAGTTATGGTCATGTTTCCCTGCCGACAACCAATGTAGGCATCGGCAGTACCAAGCCAAGGTCTTCCTAGAATTAGCGGATGTCCATCCAGTCAGGTTTTTGGATTAATTATCAGGACGTCGGTTGGATATTCCCAGGAATCTATAGAAACCATGACATCGTATAGAGTACCTTCCGGTCGAACTACATATTGGTCTGCCAATTCTAGCAAAGTAGAAGTAGGTTCTACTGATGTAATGCCGAGCTTTTCGCAGGTAGAGGTTGTCAAAATATTGATTGCAGCTCCTAGATCAACTAAAGCATTAGTCAGGGTTTGACCATAGATTTGGACGGTTACAATTGGATTTCCAGGATCTTCATATTTAATGGGTGTCTCTTTTCCTGATAACAAGTCAGATAAAGTACTGACTACTTGGACTCTTGGGTTAGTGGTTGTATTCCTCCTTGATTTTTTTATGTACAGTTCTTTTATGGTTTTTACGTATATAGGAATGTCTTGAATGGCTTGGAGGAATGGAATTCTTATGTACAAGTTTTGTAACTCTCCCAGAATGTCAAAGTCTAGATATTGTACCGGTCGTGGTATGACTAATCGTTCCGGGAAAGGAGGAGAGGATGTACTTGCTTGATGATGGGTCTGTTCCTTATTTACACCTTCTTGTTGTAGCGGTTGTTCTATTGGTAAATGATCTTCAATGTGGACTGTTTTGTCTCCCTCTGTTTCTATTATACGTCCAGATCTTAACTAAAGATCATTGCACTCCCTTAGGTCAGGTCCGATTTCTGATGTTTCTATGATTTGGAGGGATTGGACCGGTCTATTATTGGGATTGGGATTGGGTTGGGCTGGGAGTTGCGGCCTCATATTAGACTGGGGGTTTTGTTGTAAGGCTGGCAGAGTCGGTTGAGGGAGTGGAATAGTTCCTATTGGCTGATATGTCGATTTTGGCCAATTTGTCTGCGAGGGTGAACCTTGTGAAGTAGGGGGAATCCGGATATGAGTTATTCTGCCAATATGGTGGGGTGTAGGGAAAATTTGGCCAACCGAATTGGCCTATCTGATTCATCCATGGATTTGGAGGAGGAAACGGTTTTGATGACTAGTTCGGAAATGGGGGCGGAGATTGATTTTGCCACATACTATATTGCTGAGCATTATAATGCGGAGGCTGGAAGGAAGAAGTTGGGTCTGAAAACATACCAAATTGCCTAGGTTGCCATTGGCGACGCTGGTTAACGAAGTATGCTGGCTCTGGTTCTTCTTCTGCTTCCTCATATACTGCCTTCAATCCAGGAAGTGAGGGGCAGCTCTCAGTAAGGTGATCTTTTGTACAGATAGCACATGTTTGAACTGCATCCAGTGGACATTCCTTGTGGCTATGTTTCCTTCTACATCGGGGGTAGAAAATTGCCAGATTTTGTTCCGCCTCCATCT
>APFE031137612.1:9158-29081 GCA_000404065.3 Pinus taeda
TTATTGTTTGAAATCTTTTTAGATCGCATAATAGAAGATATACACCCCGGGTTAGTGTAGATTAGATGTGTTGTTTCTCATTAGATTACAATAGCATAGAGTTAGTTTAAAGATTCTGAATTAGATTAGCTTTAAAATTCTATTAGATCAGCATAGTTCAAACTCTACACACACACACACACACATAGTCAAGGTCAGGAAACTAGTCCCGTCATCCCCAGTCGGACCCGCTATACCAAACGGACAAGGAGCTGCCAACCAAGGTCCGGACCGGGTGAGTATCCCCCTTGTTGTCGACCCGATTTTCAGGGCTTCAACAGTAGGATAGTTTCATTAGCAGTTAGACAAAACACTTCCTTTGCTTCATCCGCAGAGCAGAGAAAGGTGAATGGTGTGTTAGACCAATCACCTAACCTAAGAAGTTAAAAAAGCTAAAAAACTAAAAAGCTAAAAAGCTAAAAAGCTAAAGAGCTAAAAGGCTAGAAAATGAAACTGAAAAAGGTCACATGCCCCCCAGCATGATGAAATGGAGAGTCTCTTATTAACCATATGGAAATCACTGTGTTTAAGCAAGATAGTTTTTGTCAGTGATTAGACAAAACACTTCCTTGGAAAACACGGTAACAAAACACTTCCATGGCTTCGTCCACATAGTGGACAAAGGTGAATCATGTGGGATATCACTTCCAATCACATAACCTACAAGGAAACTTATCTTTTCAGTTGGGTTTGTTTCAAAATATACAAGGGTACATTCCCCCTTAGCTTCGTTACATTCATCGGACTACTCCTGGCTATCAGGGGGATAGAATGAAGGTTGAAGAGACATTCTCGACGCAAAAGGACCATTTAGGGATGATTATGGACTTGGATCTATGCTTGAACTGAGGAATGAAAGCTGGTCAATAGTGACAGTTTTTCCTTCATGCAGGAAACACATCACTCGAAAGAGTGTTGAAACAATAGCTTCCATGTTATAAACATAGTCATGTCCAAGGAGTATTTTGTAATGTAACGGTCCTTGGACTACCATCACATTCAAGTGAACGATTTTCCTTCTCAAAGTTATGGGTAACTTAAGAAGGATCCCTAATGATCGACTCGTTCCTTTGTTGAAGCCTAAAAAATTGTGTATGACAGGCATAAGCGATGGCAAACCATGTTCTTTCCAAGTAGTTGAGGGAATGATACTCATTGATGCCCCTTCACCTATGATAGTGCTAGACATGATCATTTTGTAAACTTGTACTATGATTCAGAATGGTACATTATAAGGAAGGCGAGATCTCGCTAGTCGATTCCAATCAAGGGAAGTGACCAGATTGCTTGGAGGGGGTATCGAAGAAACTGTTGAAATAACCCCTTGAGTAGTGGGAACTGGGGGATTTTCTTCCTGTTGTGAAGGAATGGGTGGATTGCCCCCAAGTTCATTGAACTCTAAAGTGATAAAAGGAATTTGAATGGTGTCGTTCTCACTCTCTTGAGGATGTGTATGATATTCTAAAGGTGGACCTTTTGAAGGTAAAACTGGGTCAACTACCATCTCAACCTATTGACTTTGGTCTGATATGGACTCAGAAGATTCACTTTCAATGGTAGGTGTTTCGATCGATTATGCTAGTCAAATTTTCAACTAATGAAGGACTTGGAGAGAGTTTCCTGTATCTAGGTGGAAGTCAATGTGGTGAAGTAGGACAGTTATGAAATACTCCCTTGGCTTCATCCAAAAAAGAACAATGGAGAAGGGTATGATCCCCTTCACATTATTTACACGGAATTTGGACCTTTCTTTTTTGCCCATTATTACTAGTTGATGGTGTGCTGTCAACATGATCACCAGAAGTTGACGACATCATTTGGCGTGAACGGGGGGACCATTCTCTCAAGATCTGAGGAATGCACAGACATTCTCGATGAACATGGTCTTGTCTACAAATTATGCATGGATCTTTGGATTTGAAAAGCTTAGTGTGTAGATTTTCACTAGATGCTGCATGGTTGCCCCCTTGCTTAACTAAATTTTTCTTCTTTTCCTTCCCTTTCTTCTTCTTCTTAGTCACCTGGTTACTAGCATCACTATTTTCACCAAGTGAAGAGGAAGAAGGAGAGGGAGAAACAAACAAAGAAGAAGGTGAAGGGTAGACTTTAGTATCAACTGGTTGTTGATTCCATTGCAAAGGAATCATGGTATTTTGAATGGTAGAGGTTAAGAATAGCCATATTGGCATGCCAATTGTGATTTCTGGAAGGGACAATGTAGCCATATATGGAGCACCAATATTTCCCCAAGAGGAAAATGGACTAGGATTCCCTTCAGAAGGGATTCCTTGATTGGTGGTTCCCGGATTTGTCTCCATATATATCAACCTAAGATCAATGAAGGAACAGGGATGTTTTTCCGAATTTAATAAATTTTAATGACGCTTTGACACAACTTTGCTATTTCAATTTTTAAGAGTCGAGAAAAAGCTAAAGATGATTCTAGTCCCCTTCGATTTTTAATGAGCCTGAAGTGACAAGTGCTCACATGGACCTTTTCTTTTAAGGAGTTGAAAAGGAACAAAAGTGACTACTTTGGAAATCTAGACAGAGGGATTACCAAGCCAATCACAAAACTACAATATACACCTTGGTGATAAATTAATGAGAAATTACCAAGGACTTATGTATGGCAATCAATCTTCCCGAATGTTGTGTTTAGTGCATTGCAATCGATAGGGTGGCAGACACGGCTTCTTATGGGTAAAGGATGTAAGCCTATTGTGGTCTCCCAATGGCCCGAGGAGCACAAGTCCATGCTAACACTTGTCATATCAAAGAGGAGGAATCACCCAACCTTTGATGAAAATGATAGTTATTATATATTACGATGCCAGAACACGTCTCTAGCCTAGACCTCTAGATGTGTTGCATTAGGTTCCAAAGTGTTGTTGGGTTCATTGAGATTATCTTAGAGTAGATATTTTTTAAAAGTTTTTCCTTCAAAGGTTCACCACCTGATGTTGATTTGAAATTCCTAAAAATGCAATCTACAATGATAAGCAATCATTGTTTGTTTTGATCAATGAAAATCCTAGCTACTAGGGAAAGAAAATTACGATTCTTTCAAACAAAGAGAAAAGAGCACACTCTAAATGCACTTTTCTAAATAGTTTTTCACACACAACCTAAATACAAATGCAAAATGCATGTATTTTTTTTTCGTTCCCTTAATCTGAGAAATTCCAAAAAGGAAAACTAAGTATAGATCTGAAATATTTCACTCAAAGCAACATTTTGACAATTTCTTTTTCAAAATAGAAAGGAAGATTAAACGACACTTTTTTCAATTTCGAATAGAAAATTATTTCGACACTTCAAATATCAAAAAATCAAATCAAATACATGACAAAAAGTTCAATTGACTATTCAGAGAAGGGAGACTCAATGACACTTCTCTTTTTGACACAAAACGACAGTTACGACACTTTTGTACCAAAACGACAGATCGATTTAAGCAACTTTTCGACAAAGGATTGTAAATGATGGACAAATACATAAAAACATTTACTAATCCTAATCAATGGAGGCTGGTCTATGTAATGCAAGTAGTCTTCAGTAATGAGGTATTGTTCATAAGCAGCAAATCAACTAAAAAGAACTGAAAACAAGGACAAAAAACCCAAATTTCAAGGAGGGAAATAGGATCAGTTAGTCATCGCACTCGGGCTTCACAGAAACAGGGATGAATCACACTTTTCAGGCTCAAGAAGTGTGATGCATACTGGTTGACAGTGACAGACAATGCAATGGGCTAGGAAGCGCAACTGAGGTGGGTTTTCGCTGAAATTTGCAGTTGATTTCGGTGATTTCAGCTAAGCTATAATGGATAGTAAAGAGCAAAGTATAGAGGAATGATCTTGGGAGGTAACTGAGCTACCACAAGGGCATATAGAATGCTTGTAAGTTAGATGTTCAATTCATATACTAAACTGGAGATTTACTAAAGCAACATTCATCTACTATGCAATAACAAAGCAAGAGCAGTTCAAAGGCTATCTGGCTAACTTCAAGCTCCATCTATAGTTTATAAAGCAAACAATAATAACAAAAAATCATCTATTCGCTCCCCAATGGAGTAGCCATTTTGTTTCCAAGAAAAATAGTGTCTTTTCAATCTGCTAGCCCTCTAGGATTGGCAACTATCTTAGAAAAAAACAATCAAAGCAATTTGTGATTTCCTCTATGTATGATAGATAAGAGAGAGACAAAGGAACCAACCTGGGTCTTCTGCTTGACTCCTTGCTTAATCTCTGCCCCCTTTGACTGAGCTTGCAACTCCTCTCCTACTTATCCCACTTAGAGAATAACTGCAGAGACAAAGTAACAAAACACCATCAAAGCATCTTGATCTATTATATCATAAGCATTCCAGAATCAGAAATACAATGAACATACAATGGCATTCACAAATAACAACATTCACAAATACACGATTGTATGGAGGAAAACTCAAAGAAAATTATTAAATATGAAGGGAGAATTACAACTCAGCTGTCTGATCTAGCATCATCCTCCCAGCATCAAAGCCCTCTTCACCTCATGAAAAGCAAGATCACCCAACAATACAATGCTCCTTCTCAAACTATCAGCACTTCCTTGCAAATTACAAAATTCTAGCCTCAAGATCTTTCATATGAGGGATCCATTTATAGATATGTGCAAGGGTGTGAGTTATCTCTGAGTTTTTGATTAGTGGCATTCTACTTGTTGTTCTTGGTTTCACTTGGAGATCTCTTGGATCACTTACTCATCCCTGGGTGAATTCAAAGAGGCAAGTGTCATAAGAGAAGTTTCTAGAATATTCCATGAGCATCCACTTAGCAAACTGCCTTGGACATTTGTCCATCCTCGCTCATCGCACCCTACAGAAGGCCTCATCAGTATCCATTCCACCTAGATAGTGTAGAAATCAATATGCATCGCACCCTGATAGTGGAACAGTCAGTATTGTCCAGTTTTGGCTAGTTCTAAGTGGTTTTTCATGTGGAACTTCTGGGAAATGATGTAATTAGTTGACCATGATCCTTTAGGGTATCGAAAAACAGCTTTAGGGGTCAAAGAGACCTTAGTTTATTGACATATAAGATTGTGGTTGTAGTGCCAAAATATATATATAACACGGTGCTTTGATGCACTCAAATGGGCATTATGCACAGCACCGACGCGATGGTGGGGTACCCATGAAGAAACCTTTGCAGATTGCCGAAGTTGTAAGCACATGATGCAGATACTATTTGGAAAGCCAACACTCCAAGTAATGGAGAAATATGATGCACGAGAGAATCTGCACATACACCTGAGCAAAAGGTGGTGAGGATGATCCGTGCGACATCAATATGCCAGAACCTGAAGGAAGTCGAGAAGTGTGTGGCCCCGAAATAGAAGATCCAGACATCGCAATGCCATTAAAAATGAAGCAAGTGAATATAGAAATAGAGGAAGAACCAAAGTATGCTACGATTAGGGATTACTGGGATGATGCTATAGTGGAAAAAGTCGTCGAGCTACTCCGGGAGTATCGAGACCTCTTCCCTACCAAGATTATGGAGCTAAAAGGGTTTCGAGATGAACTAGGAATGATGAAGATAACTTAGATGCCTGAAACGAAGCCAGTAAAGCAGTGACCTTACCGATTGAATCTAAAATACAAAGAAAAAGTACTAGAAGAACTAGACAAGATGCTAGAAATTGGGATCATTGAACCAGTTGAGGAATCCAATTGGTTAAGTCCAATGGTGGTACAGGAGAAGAAACAGAAGGTTGAGATATGCATCTGTGTGGATCTATAGAAACTCAATGATGATTATGTTAACGATCCATTTCCCACACCTTTTACCGATGAAGTCTTAGAAAATGTGGGCTGGCAGGAAGCATATTCCTTTACAGATGGGTTCTCTAGATACCATCAGATCAAGATCGTCCTAGAAGATCAAAGAAAGACAAATTTTGCTATGGAATAGGGTTGTTTTTAGTATACGGTGATTCCATTTGGGCTGAAGAATGTGCCAGCAATATTTTCTCGCATTGTGGTAGCTACATTCAAGAAATTTATACATAAATTCTTGGAACACTATCTTGACGATTGGACCATCTTTTGCCTAGTTAAGAAACATACTGATAGCTTACAATTAATGTTGGATACCTATTGTCAAAACCAGATTGTGCTCAATCTAAAGAAGTGTACATTCTTTGTTCCTTTCGGAAACTTACCGGGTCATGTAGTTTATAGGCAAGGCCTGATGGTGGATCAGGCAAAGATCACTGTCATACTAGGTCTGCAAGCACCGTGCAGTGTCGAATAGCTCCCTGCTACACTGGGACACATGAGGTACTATCGAAAGTTCATAAAAGGTTACGCCCAAATCACGGCTCCAATGGAACAGTTGTTAAAAGAGGATTCCACGTATTGCTGGAATGAGGAATGTAACAAAATCCTGGAATTGCTGAAGGAAAAAATGGCATCTACCCCTATCTTGATCTTTCAAAAATGGGACGTGGAGTTCCATGTGCATGTCGATGCATCGCATATCATGTTAGGAGCAGTACTTACTTCGGAAGGAGCGGAGGGAGTTGACCACCCGATTGCATTTGCAAGTCGAAGGTTGTCAAAAGCTGAGAAGAATTACTCTACTACTGAGCGAGAGGGATTGACGATGGTGTATGCACTCTAGAAGTATCATCACTATTTTCTTGGAGGACATTTTAAGATGTATACTGATCATTCTGCACTAAAATACCTAGTGAATAAGCCTTTGTTGGGGGGGCACATCTATCGATGGTTGCTGTTGTTTCTGGAATATGAGTTTGAGGTTGTAGTCAAGCCAGAATGTCTAAATTCAGGTCTAGACCACTTATCCCAGATTGAGACAAGCAAGGAACCCACGAATCTAGAAGAAGGAATCCTGGACACCCAGTTATATGCAGTGTGCATTGCGGACAACCACTTTGAAGATATAATCTATTTTTTGACTACCCGCACTGCGCCATAGGGGTATTCTATGCAATAAAAGAAGGAATTGGTGACACGAGCAACATATTTCACTGTGATTGTCATCCATCTCTGCAAGATGGGCAATGATGAGATATTACGCAGATATGTACCAGAGTTTGAGTGAGAATAGATCCTTGCCGAAGCACATGGAGGGGTTGCTGGCGGACATTATGTGGGCCGCGCCATAGCCCAAAAGGTTCTTTGCACTGGATTATGGTGGCCCACCCTACATCAAGATTCAAAATCAAATTATTGGGCCTGCGATGTATGCCAATGAATGGGCAAGCCATCGCAAAGGGATGAAATGCCACTTCAGCCATAGGTAACACTATAGCCATTTGAGAAATGGGTGATCGAATTCGTTTGGCCTATTGAACCACGAGGGAAGACGGGCGCATGCTATATTATGATTGTGACCAAATACTTGACCTGATGGGTGGAAGCATAGCCAGTTAAGGATTGCACAACCACGACAATAACAAAGTTCTTGTTCGATAATGTGTTGACTAGGTTTGGGTGTCCTAAGATTCTCATAGTGATTGAGGAATGCATTTTTTGAATGAAACCATTAGTGTTGTCACTGAGGAATTCTAGATATATCACCAACAGAGCACGATACCATCCACAAGCAAATGGGACCATTGAGGCATTCAACAAAATTTTGTAAACCACACTGACTAAAATCTGCAATGTGCAAGGGAATGATAGGGACTTACGCATCCCTGCTGTGCTATACGCATACCGAACCACATGAAAAAGTTGACATGCAAGACACCATTTCGACTAGTCTATGGTAAGGAGGCCATGATTCCTATGGAATATATCGTGCCCAATCTGTGGATTGAAGTAGCTACAAGAATGGCAGATCATGGGGCCTTGGAGGAAAGGCTCGAATAACTCGACAAACTATATGAAGAACAATTTCTGGTGGGATTTCATCAATACACACAAAAACAACGCGAGAAAGCATGGCATGATTTCCATATCAAGTTGTGCACGTTTAGGAAGGATGATATGGTATTGTTATATGATAGTAAGTTCGAGAAATTACGAGGTAAACTCTGCATGCATTGGTTGGGACCTTATGTCATTAAAGAAGTAATTGATGGGGGCGCAGTTTAGCTGGCTAAGCTAAATGGAGACCCCTTCCCAGGAAGAGTGAATGGCAGTCACTTGAAGCTCTATACGGGCAGGCCGACTACCTAACTAACCATTCCAAGGAGAGTCTCACTGCTCTGACCAGTTGAAAGAAAGTGAGGGACAATAAAGTAGTCTCGGGGACAAATGCGTGGGTATCAGGATGCAGATACATTTGGCCAACAATCAGGGGCGTGGTTTTGCGGACAAAGCCATGCCGGTGCACCACTTCAAGGAACGGTGACCATTAATACCAGTGTTCATGACAAGATAGCTGCATTATGGAAAACTGAAGCAAGTGGCCGGCAATTAAGAGCAACATTACGAGCCACATATGAAATGATTGGCCACAAATTTCACACGGGAAGGTTACATGAGCTGGAACGAGTGACAATCTGGGAATTTGAAGTTCACATGGCTTATAAATCACCGTGGGGAATCTGCTAGGTAGCCTACACTTTGGAAATACAGATGGAGTTTTTCGTCATCTCTACACCAGGCACGTGCCCGAAGGTAGTAATCTAGCCGAGGGAGGAGCAGGACTCTCTAAGGAGTCTGGTCTTGATAGTTGTAGGTATCCTGCAGGCTGCAACATCACTAGTAGGGGATTTACTAGAAAAAAGTAAATGCGAAGTAGAATTGGTCCAGATGCCATCACGTCGCCTAGGCGCAAGATGGCACACTACAACATAACAACAAAAGGATGGAAAGATGGTGACCATGGGTGGAGATGCAGTCAATAAGTCACCTCTGATGGTTCTTGACGATTGGGATCCTGCGGACAGTAGCTAGGGTCTTGCAAAATTGCAATACAAGTTGCAGTTGACGGTGCGAAGAGAAGATACACTGGTCGGAAAGGGCTACAGTAGTACTAGGAGGTTTCGTATGCATCTCCCCTGCTCGTGCTAAAATCCTTAGAGGGGGTGTTCTGTGTTAACCGAGTAGAATAGAATGAGCATCATTGGTTGCAAGATGTGGTTGAAACACCGAAGTAGGAGAAGTGTTGTAGGAGACAAAGCAGGAGCAGTTGGATGACGAGTGCCACTCAACGGGAGGTGAACCATTAAGCCAAGGCAGAGTGTCTAGCCATGCTAGTAAGTGACTCAGGATGAGTCATGATGATTGTGTTAGGGGACTGTTGGGTAGTGCAAGCCCCGAAGAATGAGTATGAGGTGTGAAGCCAAGAATTTCGGGTAATATTAGGATAAAAGACTCCGCGGAAAGCGCGGAGCGTGAACTATAGGAGGTTGAGTCAAAGGGTAGTCCACCCGAAAATAATGTAAAGAAATAGTAATAGAGTCTGTCTGCAGAGGGATCGTGGGCCAAGGGAGAGTATAAATAGAGCATGGCTCTATGAGGGAAAAGTAGTTCTTTTGGAAGCTAGAATGTAATGGGTTCTAAAGGGAAATAGCTTGAAAGTGTCTGAAAGTCCGAGTCAAGGGAGTAAGATAGAAAGTAGAGGCCCTACAACTATGTGCATAGAGGTCTGGAAAGTCCGCAGCTATGTGTGCAGAACCTTGCAGCTGAGTGCGTAGGATGGATCTGGATGTATTATTGAAGATTGATAATAAAGATAATTTTCTTCTGAATTCTGTGTTAATTGCGATTTTACTCTTTTATGATAAATGAACTATTATGATCTTGGAATTTGCTACTATTGAATACATGTGAACTGGGTTAATCTTGATGCGTGAAGTAACCAGAAGTAATAAATGTTTGCTTAAGGACCACTTTAACTAGATCTAACTAGTAATAAGTGATTTAATCTGTAATAAGCGCGCTAAGAGTGTTCCGATCTGCACGGAGCTAGCATAGTGCGAAGCTGCAGAAAAATGCGCGAGCCCAAATCCATATCCAAGACATCCCCAGGGTGCAGAAACCTAGTTCTAGTACCCTCCCCTCCTACCTCGGGTGAGACCTTAGTCCACACTTCATGGGTTGTTGCCGAAAGGTCTAGTAGCTGCAGGTTTTTTTTGGCTAAATAACTCTTCTGAACCTGGGTCAAGCCTAAATAAGATAATAATGGTGATGCATTGATGAATGGACTCTAGCTAGAATGATGGTTATAAGCTTATATGCTTATGTGTTATATTTCTATATGTTGTCATGATTATGTTATACATGTACTATGTTTATTTTTTGATCCTACAGATGAGGTATCCTCCCCAAAATATGCTAAGGTATGCTGGTTTATTCTAACTTGGTTTAGCTTGCATGATATACCTTGCAGGGAGAATATCAAAGATGACCAATAAGATGGTAGAATACAGTTCTCGAGACTCTCCCTATAGATCAAATGAGTAACATGGTGTTGGGAAATATTCTGATTTTGCAGACACATTAAGAAGATTGAAGGAAAAAATAAGGATTTGTAAGGTAGACAGTGACATAATCGCATTGGTAGAAGAGAAATAAGTAGAGATAAATGTATTGTTGGGTGCGAGATCCCCCCAAGGTAAGTTTTAGGGTTTAAAGCCCAAGTTTTGACTAAGTCCAATGTAAAGACTCCACCATTTGTGGGTGCGGAGTGTGAAGTTGTAATTAAGTCATATGGTTGTCCTCCTTTACTTTCGTAATGTAATGTTAGCTTGAGAATTCTACCCATGGTCCACGGACCATGGGATTGTATAAATAAAACAAGGCTCTAAGTGTAAAGGGAGAATGAAGTAATCAAGAGAAGATCTAATGATGAAGCATTGAGTCTAAGTGTAGAGTCGTGTCTTTGGGTCGTAGGGTAGTAGAAGGATCTACAGTTGAGTGCACAAAGGCCTAGTAGTCCTGCAGCTGAGTGCATGGACTCTTGCAGTTGAGTTTGTAGGGAAGGTTGAGCCTATAACTGATTGAAGCATTAATAAAGAGAAGTTTACAATATTTCTGGGTATTTTTTCTATTTTATGCATTGAAGTATATTAGGTATGAATTTCAAGTTTACTGTTTATTTGTTGCACAAACTTATATGAATGTGTTGAATAAGTGAATATAATATGAAGTATAATGTCTACCTGAAGACAATTAACTATTATAAGAAGATAAGTAAGATCTATGGTGTGACTTTGGAAAATAGTGCAGATTTCCATTTTAGTAGCATGAAAGCTCCTCAACCCCTGGTTAGGGTTGCGCAAAGTCGATTATAACAGGGCGCAAAGGCCTCACAGGTCAGGAAAGTGTGCGGAGTGACCTATACAAATATATTCACATTCATACTAAATCGACCCCTCATACATCTTAAGGGTGTGGAAACTTGGTTCCATCATCCCCCCATACTGCTTCAGGTGAGACCTTAGTCTGTGCTCTGCGAGCTATTGCCGAAAGGGCCAATAGTACATAGATTTTTTTGGCTAAATAACTCCGAACCTGAGTTAGGTCCCATCAAGCCAACAAATGGTTCTGTTGCCAAGACCGGAATATGAATAGAGATGTCTGATGTCTTATCATTAGAATCCAACTAGGAATGAAATTGAAGGTTGGTTGAGTTCGCAGCGCAAGAGAACAAGAATTGCGACTATCAAAGGAAAATTGGTTTGACTGCTACGTGTACATAGAGATCCACAAAATTTTCTTTGCATCTTTCCCTACTTGTACACAAAGATCCATGAAATTTTCTTTGCATCTTTCCCTACTAAGTTTTACAAGTGAATCACAAAGCTAGTAGATAGCCAAGGAAAGTGGAAGCTTGACAATCCTATTGTGTGCACCCTGGAGTTGGTGTGTAGATTGGAAGCATCGAAGGATAAGATCATGTGCATTGTTGATCAATGGCTCGATCGAGTTATAGGTGGATTCATTATTGAGTTCACCGTAGATACTTTAGTTAGCTATCACGAGGCTGAGCAATGATTTCTCAAAGGACCATGAGGTAAGTACGTAAAGTCTCTGAATACTTGGATTAAAATGTAATTGTGTGAAAAGAGGGTTATGAAATTACCTTGATGTCCAGAGCCATGCAAAGTGGAAAAACATACAGAAACAAATGAAGTAAGGGACCAAAGAATAGCCCTTTGATTCGACCTCCACGAGGGGATGAGGAAGAGCTCATGAAGGTCTCGTCGTGAAGTACAACCAATTTGATAATGCAGAGGATTCCATGCATACCACCCCCACCCACACCACCACCAACTTCAATGCCTTCACCTCCATCTTCACCTGTATTGCCTCCGCCACCACCGTGAGTAAATATGGCAAGCGTGATAAAGTTGCTTGTGTGCAAGGGAGTGGGAAATGAAGATCTAGACTATTTTTGGTTCATGATAAGAGCCATATGGGAAGTGCAGGGGGTTACAGATGATAATATAAAGAAAACAACACTCGACAGTGCTTTGCAGGATCACGCACTGACCTGGTATATTAAGCATTCTAATGACAATCCGAACACAGTGATCACAGATATCCAAATTGCATTGAACAAAGAATTTAGCAGGTTGAAGTCAGAGGTGCAGTCGATCATTGGGTTCAAAGAGATCACATTTCTACCAAGTGAGACTCCTTGGGAGTTGGATCAAAAAATCAAGTGCATAATTCACACAGCTAACATGACTTTGATGGATGGACAGCATTGTGAATGGTTTGTAGCATCACTAATGCCGCATTTGAGGAATGCACTATCACAATAGAGGTTAATGACTTAGGTAGAAGCCCTAGAGATCTCAATGAGGCTGCATGAGACCCTAATATAGGATCCTAACCTGGGAGTTCAGCATATCCATGAACAGTTGAAAAACTTATGCCTTGAGATGCAGAGAGTGAAATAGGACAGTACATCCCAACTAGAAGTGCATGAAGAGTTATGGTGTGTTAAATGTAAGGGTCAAGGACATGACAAGGACCACTACCCAATGTTCATGAATCAGCTCATAGGAGGAGGACTTATGTCATTAAGACCAGAGGCACAAGAAGAACCTATTGCGATGCCTACTTTGTGGTGTGTGATTTGTCAAATAGGAGGAAAGGATGCTATGGACAACTGCCATTTGTTACAGAAGCACACGCAAAATTTTCAACAATTGTTCTATAATTTTTTTATATCGGTTGGACATGATGAGCACACTTGTAGAAGCTATGAGCTGATGATGGATAGAACTCCCACCTACAGGGTTCAGGCTAAAATGCGGCCCCTTCCTAGAATGCAGTTGAGGCAGGAACCAAATTTCAAGGGTACGGACTAGGCCGAGGTGGAGGAGGACATGGAAGAGGTCACAGACAGCTGATATGCCACAATTGTGAAGGGTCAGGACATTATGCCCATGATTTAATGAATCCAATGCATCCATCATGTTTGTATTCTACCTTTTTTGATCAGAGGATTGTCCTATGTTGATAGCTAGGTTGCGCGACAAGGAAGTGCTCCAACCTCCCCTGACTCA
Organism: Pinus taeda; assembly: GCA_000404065.3. Classification (NCBI taxonomy): domain Eukaryota; kingdom Viridiplantae; phylum Streptophyta; class Pinopsida; order Pinales; family Pinaceae; genus Pinus; species Pinus taeda. Next base: position 22,689 of record APFE031137612.1, read on the forward strand.
GAACTTGTAGATGATGAGGTATGAGCTGCACAAGGAAGATCCAAATGTCAACATTGTGCTCTAAAGTGGAATTATGACAAGAGATCATAAATGAAAACAACCCGAAGATAGTACTTGGGTTTGCAAGGCTCTGATGAAAGAACCAAAGTTTGATTTGGAATGCTCTAAGGAAACCTTCATGGAAGCTAAAAAGAGCTTCGTTGATGCCTCCACTTTAGGAAGCAAAGGTAGATTAGAGCCAAGAATGGAACCATCTATTCCTACAACATTCCTAGAAACATGCATGAAGCTACTATGTGACAGTAAGGTTGTAAAGGGATTGCAAGAACTGATTAACAGATGTGTTAGGACTATGCCAAGAGAATCACACATAGTCCAGAAGATTAGAAAGAATGTGACAACGATGGGAAGAGAAATGAGGTTGACCACGTAGATTGGAGAATATGAAATGGACCAAGTAATTCTGGACCTAGGATCGGATGCAAACGTTCTGCCGAAGAAGAAATGGGAATGCATGGGAAGGCTACGCTGCAATGGTCTTCTATTGAGCTGCAAATGGTGAACCAAAAAAAGATAACACCTATTGGGAGATTGCAGGGAATCATTGTGGATATTGAAGGGGCGAGCGTGCTAGTAGACTTTGAAGTGATAGTGATTGTTGATGATAGCAATCCCTATCCCGCACTCTTAGGAATCGATTTGGCCACTGACATGAAAGGGGTGATTAATTTGAAGAAGCGCAAGATGATTTTTGAGAAAAAATCTTTGCATGTAGTCGTACCTTTGGACCCTGCAGAAAGATCTTGCTACACAAAGCCAGTGCGCGACTATGAAAGTGAGGAAGACTCGGAATTCATCTATCAGATAACTACATGAGAGCAAGACTAGGTAAACCCCACCGCGGATGGACGAATCTCGTGGGAGCGTAAAAGCTCTTATACATCAGATTCAGATGAAGAGATAGAGTGATGGAAAAACTGGTTACACGAGGTAATCACGCTAAAATGTAACATGATGACAAGATCACTGCATTGTGTATCAACAAAAGCAAGGGATTTGCCTACTTATGATGGATTAGGTGAGGTAGATGCTTTCTTGGACATATTTGAAAGGGAGGTGCTAGAAAAACAATGATTTGAAGCTTTTAAGTGGATACTGTGTGCTATGCCCATGAGGTTGTGGGGTATGCACTAAGGAAGCTTTGAGGACTAATGTGAATGTAGGAGAATGATGTGCATGCATTTTGGGAAGCCTAAGATGTGACTAATAGATAAATACAATATACGGGATGGGCCGCGTGTGCATCTATTTAGGTGTGATAGGCATATGATAAACAACTTGCGCGGATGCACAAGGACTTCACATTGGGGAACATGATCAATAAGCATGTGGTTGGGAGGCAATTGCATGAATGGTCCCTCCAGTTGGAATGATAGAGTTTGGAAAGAACGAGTGTGTAGAAGGTTACCCATGTAGAAGCATTTAATGAAGTGTGTGAAGCACTAAACAGGGTATATAATGCACAGCGAAATGATTGGGACCTACATGTACCAGTAGTTTTGTGGGCTTATAGGATGACATGCAAGAAACTGACGAGATAGACACCTTTCCAGCTGGTCTCTGGAGTGGAATTCGTAATGCCAATGAAGTATATCATGCCTAGTCTATGCATAATAGCTCTCACAGGTATGAAAAACCATGGAGCCGTAGAGGAGAGGCTTGCACAATTGGAGGAGCTCAAAGAGGAACGGTTTTTAGTTGGATTCCATCAGCAAGTACAAAAGCAGCGCGAAAAAGCCTGGCACGATCGACATATAAAGTTGCACACCTTCAAGGTGAACGATGTGGTGTTACTATATGATAGTAAGTTTGATAAATTCCCAGGAAAATTTAGAATGCATTGGCTGGGATAGTAAGTTATTAAGGAGGTCACAGATAGAAGTGTGGTGTAGTTGGTAAAGCTAAATAGAGAACCTTTCCCAAGCAAAGTGAATGGCAGTTAGTCGAAGCCATACACGAGTGGCCCAACTACCTAACTAGCTGACAAAAGAACAGTCTTAGTGTTCTGTGTAGCTAAAAGGAGGTGTGGGACTATAAACATATGGAGGGAATGCAGGAGCTAATACAGGGAAGCATTTTGGACAACGCAGCCTCCGAACAGCGCATCCAGGGGATACAACAGGCAGCCGCTCAGTGTGTTTCCAACCTTGCAGTAGTCTGAGAAGAATTTGGAGGTCTCCATGTGAATATATGTGCATCGATAGAGTGACTCGAGAGAAAGTCACAATGTTTGTGTTGGGGGCCTGTTGGGCATGGGATCCCCCCAAGGCAACTTTTGGGGCTTAAAGCCCAAGTTTTGACAAAGTCTGATGTAAAGACTTCGTGATTTGTAGGTGTAGAGCACAAAGTTGTAATTAAGTGATAGGGTTGTCTACCCTTACTTTCATAATGTAAAGTCGGCTTAAGAATTCTACCCATGGTCTGTGGACCATGGGATTGTATAAATAAAGTGAGGCTCTAAGTGCAAAGGGAGAATGAAGTAATCAAAAGAAGATCTAATGATGTGAGTCTAAGTGTAAAGTCATTTCTTTGGGTTGTAGAGTAGGAGAAGGCCCTGCAGCTAAGTGCGCCAAGGCCTAGTAGTCTGCAGGTGAGTGCACGGACCCCTGCAGCTATGTGTGCAGAGCAGGTTGAGTCTGTAACCGATTGAATCATTAATGAAGAGAAGTTTACAATATTTATTTGTATCTTTTCCTATTTTATGCATTGAAGTATATTGGGTATGAATTTCAAGTTTACTATTTATTTGTTGTGAGAAATTACATAAATGTGTTGAATAAGTGAATATAATATAAAGTATTTGTTTATGCGAAGACAAATAACTATTATAAGAAGATAAGTAAGATCCATAGTGTGACTTGGGATAATAGCACAGACCGCTGCTTTAGTAGTGTGAAAGCTCCTCGGCCCTTGGTTAGGGCTGTACGAAGTCGAGTATAATAGGGCGTGAAGGCCTTGCAGGTTAGGAAAGTGTGCGAAGTGACTTGCGCGAAGATATTCACAATCAGACTAAATCGACCCCTCGGAGATCTCAAGTGTGCAAAAACTTGGTTCCAGTATCCCCCCATACTACGTCGAGTGATAACTCAGTCCACATTCCACGAGTTATTTCCAAAAGGGCCAGTATTATAGGCATTTGTTTGGCTAAATAACTTTGAACCTAGGTGAGGCCCTATCAAGCCAACATGTAGTGAGATTCTAGAGTTCATCAAAATTGTAGTGACATGGACCACTTTGGATCAACCAAGATCGGGAGGACAAAACTAACAAGGCATATGGCAGTAGTCCTCATGTTGAGTATATGTTATATGGCGAGGACATGAGTAGAGATGGCAGGTCCTTGGGTACTCCATATGGGAGGGGTGATAGACACAGGTACGATTTTAGTTCTAGTTCTGATAGGCATTATGATTTTCATCATTATCATCCTTACATGAGGAGTGACAAGGGATATTTTCTGTATGATTTTATGAAATCAAAGCCACCTACGTTCGATGGAGAGATGAAGAAATTATAGGATGTAGAGAATGGTTGGCTGGTATGAGGAGTTTCTTCAAATTGCATGATTATTTAGAGAACGCGAAAGCAAAGATAGCCACTTTCAGTCTTAAAGGGAAAGAGAATATTTGGTGAGAGGATGTGAAGAATCTTAAAGGTATTCAGGAGGATGACTTGACATGGAATTAGTTTGAGAAGCTCTTCAATAAGAAGTATTTGTCAGAAATGTACTGTGATGACAGAGCTAAGGATTTTTATGAGTTGCAGATGGGTTCCATGATAGATGATGAGTATACTAGTATTTTATTGGAGTTGTTGAGATAGGTGCCTTACCTAAAGGAGGATAAGGCCAATGTTCAAAGATTCATCAATAGACTTCTAGAAGGATACATAGACCAATTTGAGTTCGATGGGCCTAGATTGTTGGAGGAGGCCATCTGAAAGCTGAAACAATGTTATTAGCAGTTGAAGTGAAAATTTGAGCATAAGCATGACTTGAAAGGAAATGATAAAGTTAAAGTAAAATGGACACCAAAGTGAGGAAGACCTCAAGATGTAGGTGAGAAAGAAAATGTAGTTCCTTACAAGAAGTTAAATTTAGTGGAGAGGAGACATGGAGAGAAACAGACTAGAGGTGATTGTAGAGAACTATTACAGTGTTGGATATGTGGCAAGCATCATCGTAAGAGGGATTGTCTATAGTATCAGGGTGATAGAACCCAGATCTATAGTGCTCAGGAGGTGCATACAGTTGGGGATGTTGATCATACAACTCCTCAAATTTATGAAGCTATGGACAACAGGCAGGAAAATCATCAAGCATCTATCATTGAAATGGATGATAAGATTTTTGATCAAGTTGTTTCTATTTTGATTGATCCTTGATCTAATTATAGTTATATTAATCCTAACATGATGGATAAGTGTCGTTTGAGAAAATAAGTGCATGTAGAATCTTGGTTGGTCTAGTTGGCTATAGGTACAAAGAAGAGGGTTCACCATTGGGTAAGATATTATGCATTTGAGTTAAATGGTATGCCTACAACAACACATTTGAATGTACTACCATTGAGATCATATAACATGATTTTGGGTATGGATTGGTTTTACCTTCACAGGACCAAAGTGTATTTCTTGGAAAATGCCATTGAGTGCTTAGATGATAATGGGGAAAGAGAATTTTGTAGGGAAAGAAGAAGCCGACATCAATGAGGATCGTTACCACTAAGTAAGCTAGGCGTGGTTACATAAAAGGTTGTGTGATCTTTATAGTGCATATATCTAGTGACAATGGTAAATATGTTGATGATGTAGAAATATTCAAGAGTTAATCTATATTGCAATGGTATCAAGATGTGTGTCTAACAAAGATTTTGAAGTTACCTCCTCATAGGGAAGCAGATTTATCTATTGAGTTGGTGCCAGCGGTAGCACCAGCTTCAAAAGAACCTTACAGGATGAGTACCACAAAGCTAGTAGAATTGAAATTTCAGTTAATGGAGATGTTTGACAAGGGATAAATTAGGCCAAGTGTATCACCTTAGCGTGCACCAGTGTCGTTCGTAAAGAAGAAATACGGTACTCTCAAATTTTGCATTGGTTACATGTAGTTGAACAAGATAAAGATCAAGAATAGGTACCCATTGCCGAGGATTGGTGATTTGTTTGATCAATTGAGATAAGGATACCATCAAGTACGCATCAAGAAAGAGGATATATACAAGAATTCCTTTAGTACCAGATACGGGAATTATGATTTTTTTGTAGCTCCATTCAGTCTGACTAATTCCCCAACTAAGTTTATGTGTTTGATGAATAGAGTGTTACTTCGTTATTTGGATAAGTTTGTTATTGTATTCATTGATGACATCTTGATATATTCCAAGAATGAAGAAGAACACGTCGACCATTTAGCAGTGGTGTTGAGATTGCTGAGAGAGAATAAGTTGTATGCCAAGCTTAGCAAGTGTAACTTATTTTAGATAGAGGTGCATTACTTGGGACATGTTGTTTCCAAGGAATGCATAGCAGCAAATCCAAAAAGGATAAGGGCCATCATGGAGTAGGAAGCTCCTAAGAATTTGGATTAGGTGAGATCATTCATGGGATTGGCAAGTTACTAGAGAAGGTTCATTAGGAACTTGTCATGCATTGCATATCCTATGAAATCCTTGCAGAGGAAAGGTAAGAAGTTTGAATGGACATAAGAATGTGTGGCTATTTTTGAGTAGTTGAAGGAGTTGTTGACCAATGATCTAGTCCTTAAAATTGTAGATTCAGATAAAGAGTTTGTAGTGTGTGCAGATGCATGTAAAAGAGGACTTGGTGGAGTCCTTATGAAAGAGGGACAAGTGGTGTGCTATAAGTCCAAGAAGTTGAATGAGCATGAGAAAAACTATGTGACTCATGATCTTGAGTTGGAAGCTATTATTCACACCTTGAAAGTGTTAAGGCATTATCTTCTTAACAGGAGATTTGTATTGATGAGCTATCACAGTAGGTTGAGATACTTGTTTAACTAGACAAATCTAAATGCCAAGCAAGATATATCATTGGATACCCTTAGTGAGTTTGACTTCGAGACTAGATACAGTCAGGGAAAGGAGAACTGGGTTGAATATGCTCTTAGTATGAATGAACAGGTGAATCATATAGTAACTATGAGCTCTTATGGGATAGAGTTACAATATATATAATCTTGCTGGCAAGACAGTGAGATGAGAAGTGTATGGATATTATGCATAGGTTACAGTAGAGTATAGGTATATGTACAGGTAAAAGTATAGGTATAGGTACAAATATAGGTATACATACAGATGATCAGGATGTAGACTA
>APFE031137616.1:0-14888 GCA_000404065.3 Pinus taeda
CTCCATACTTCACTTTCATCCTCGCCATCACACATTAGGGAAAGATAAATCCAAAAAAAAACTAAAGTAAGAAAAAGGTTAACTAAGCACATATGGTGCACCACACTTCATCAGTTTACGATACCCGGATTGATAATTTATGTAGAGCAATTTGAGACGTTAAATTGACTAGACAACTATGGCTAAGATGGAGGATACAAACTAACCCATTCATCCCTTCGACAAGTGATTTCAACATGTTGTAGTAGGAACCTTTCCTACGACCCAAAAAGAGGCATATACAATATAAAGACAAACCTAGAGAGCCTTATTACTTCTTCTTTAAATTGTGTCCAGATATAGTAAGGCATATGAAGCCATAAAATTCCTCCAAATAGCCCTTCGAGCCTCTTTACTGGCTATGGAAAACCTCATATAACTACGACCCTCTTTCCCACCAAAAGTTGTACCTAAACATAGAAAAACCTCTCATAAACTCGAATATTTTCCCTTGAAGTCCCTCACCTCAAATTTTCACCTTATTTTAGAATAATTATGCTCCTTCTTTTTTGTATCAAATGAGGTGGGAAGCACCTATATATATAGGAATTGGAGAGGGTCAAGGGACATGTCGTTTGGACTTGAAGGAGGTGAAGCTGACCTTCACCATTTTGCATATAAGAGTACATAAAATCAAAAACACATTTCTTCATAACCAAATTTGATCATCTTTATGTTGATCTTGGTCCTCTTAAAAAGAGGAATTCAATGCCACAAATATATTTTTCAAAGAATCTTTTCAAAGTGGAATTTGGCCCTAGTTGTCAATTTGAACACTCCCTCTCAACTAGGGAGAATTCCACCTACTAGTTCATCCATCATCATGCCATCCTGTCATCATACACCATATCTATTTATTATCTCAACTACGTTGAACATTGATATAGATAATGAATAAGAATTGATTGAGAGTGAGTCACAAGACCTTGCCACTTGCCATTGAAGAAAGGTAGTTCTCATAACCAGGGCCGAACCACAATTAGATTTGATCCAGAGTGATCAAGTTGATTAAAAATAATGCATCCTAGACATAGGGAGTATGGTAGTACATGATGCATCCATCGGTAGTGTTATGTTCCCTATCCAATTTTCCCAACTCATTGCCCAGATGAGAGGTACTTCCCATGTTTCCCAGACTACATGGGTACGATGATGCAAGAACACCAAAAGGGAAAGGATATATCACATCTACTCACATTCACACAGAGGGAGATGAGAAACCACATTGTACAAAAACATGTCACAACCATCGTAGGGAAATGATAAACCACATCCTACGTACATGGAAACCACCAAGAGTAGGGAGAGGATGAACCACATCCTACATGCATGTTAACCATGAATGGTAGGAATTATCCTACACATGGGGAAAGGATGAACCACATCCCACTGACATGTCAACCATTGATCGTAGGGAATGAGCATCCTACATGTGAGGAAAGGATGAAACACGTCCCACTCACATGTCAACATGTGACAACCATCATATGACTATTTTCATCTATGGTGTCTATAGGAGAAGGTGAACCACTCATCCTATTCATATCTCATCAATCATAAGGGAAGGTGAATGATTCACATTACACACATGTGAATCGTCACAAGGGAAGGTGAACAACTCACCCTGTACACAATGTACCTATAGGGGAGGGTGAACCATATGGTCGCTCATAGCTCAAGAAGTACCTCAAGCACCCAGGCGTTCCCAGAGCTTGATGTTCAACCAGGACCCTCATAGTAGCATCTATCCATGATTCCAACCACTTTCTAAAGAATTTATTCTTACCAAAAGGCTAAATAAGGATTTTGGAATGATGGATCTTGATTTCTCCCTATTGTACCATATAAATTGGTACTTCGTGTCAATATTTGAAATATTTGATTCTTTGAATCCTACTTTACAATATACAACAATGGTGATTATCGGCATGTGCATAAATGGTTGTTGAAGAGTTTCCTTGAATGGCCATGCTTGCTGCCTTATACACTCTTATTCAATAATGCTTTTAGACTTCAGTGTTTGATTTATTCAAGAAATAAAGGTTTACTTCAAGTGAAACGGAACTTAGATGTGCTCCTACCATTTATCATACTGTTAGATCAGCAATTCTCTACAATGTTCTTTAGATCATACTATCTTAATGAGAAGTTATCCATAATTTTTCTTCAAATCAAGGCATATAATTGGTGAAGGAGAGGACCATCATATCATTGGATAGAAAACATGAATAGTTGTATCCAAACTTCATAGTTTGCTTTGAATATCGAGAATGTAACCATTTGCAACCTACAATTAGTTCAGGGATTTTATAGCTCCCTCTAAAGGTGATCATCAAGCCTTTAATCATTATCTTCCCATACAAGGAAACTGATCTATTATTAGGAGGGTTATTTTACATTTAGGTGTTCATATCTATATCTTATATGCACCTTTTTCAAGGCGCCTTTATTTCCTGATGAGAATTTCCTCAAAGGAGATTGTTCTATAGTATCATGCACTCCTTCTTCTTAGTTGTTCTTCAAAGTAAAATATCTAGGTGAGATGCATTCCTTATCCAAGTTGTTGTAATATTTTTTGTTTATGACTAGAAGATCCTTATAGTTTCTTCATAATAGATAACTTTTCAAAAGATAAGCTATCTGACTGACTTGTTCACAAATTCATTTGTGAACAAGACTTCAAACATATCATAATTTTACAGAAGCTTCTACTCACAATTATGGCTACTATTATTCATAAAGTTGGATGCTAAGTTGTATAAGCTAAGTTTCTATACCTAGAGTAATGCCAAACATAATTGTAAGGTATCCAAAAAAATCTTCACTGCACAGGATAACTTTAGGTATTTTAGGAGAGCCATTCCTTTTTAAGAGATCCAAGATCTAAGTATACTGATGTGAGTTGAGCAGAATCTCATTTCTATTAATAAAAGACACTGATACAAATATCAAAAGCTTTCACTTCTTCTAGGCACGACATGACAGAAGATGTCTCCACTGATATGCCAGAAGTTCAAACTGAGTGTATATATATGTTAACTATAGATATGTTAATGCTATTGAGTAATAGAACTAATGACCAATGTGAGCATGCTCAAACAATGAAATCCTTGATACAATGAACCTATGCTACTATAAAAATATTTCTCCTGTATCAGCTAATTCAAAAACATGTATTACCTATGTTTTCTTCTCTTACTTCTGGTGCAAACGATACTAGGAGATGAAATTGACATGACATCTATATGTGATAGGATTAACTTTATAATCAAGGTTTCCAAAAACACAGTTGTCATAATTTCAAGAATATCACACAGGTTTCTATAAATACGTCTACTATTGAAGGAGTGGATTTACCTTTTCTAATTTGGTTATGAATGCAAAGGGATTCACAACTATGCTAAGATCAAATTTTTGCTTCATCAGTGAATTTGCAACTCTTCTTCTTCAACTGGTTATGTCATTCAACATATGAAGCACTCCTCTCAATACTCAACATTGTCATATTAATATTCTTATGTCAATATTGTTCATGTCCTCAGCAAGAATCACATCAAGAGATATTGCCTTAGGAGTATAGACGAGAGAAAGATGTGATATATTGATGTATGGAGACCCTTACAACAAAAATATGACAAAGACATCCATTAAAATGCTACAACAATGACATAATATACTATGATTGTGCCATGATTGTGCAATACCAGTGAGCAAGTAACTTGTCAAAGAGAAAGTGTCATAAATTTGAGCATTGAACCAACGATAATGTTAGCTATAAAGTAGATTATACATCAAATTTGGTGTGCTAAGATCATTTCATATATATAATAATGACAAAATTATACATATATAAAGTGCAGAGATCAATCAAGATTATTGTAAATGAATGAAGATGAGATCAATGTATACAATAGCATTGGAATTATACTATCGAGACTATAAAATGAGGAGACTTTGATGAACATAGATCATGTAGATACCAAATAGAGTATATGTCAATATAATGAGGCTATTCAAAAGTGTGATAACATTGTCATAATGATTAAACCATTCCAAAAGAGAGATTCCCCCATCATGTAGAAGTCCATGAAAGAGAGATAAAGAGAATTCCTAAAACATTTTTTTCAACAATGCTTCAACAAGCCTCAATACTGCTACAAGATATTTTCAAGTCTTAATAAAAATCAAATTAAACCAGAGCTCCAAGGGTGCTTTGTGTCTATCGCAATGTATAATTTTAGTTGGCTCTATAAGGGGAGAAAAATAAAATTCAATATTGTGCTTCCAAGATGACACTCTTATGCTTTTAATTCAGTGTGGTGCTTCCAAGGTTTCTCCAAGAGTTAAGGTCTAGTATACTTGCATGGAGAAAATGAACCGAGGTCTGGAAGATTGTAATGGTCTGCACAATAGTACAAATAGGCCTGCAAGGTTGTTAGGATTAAAGTGAGCTTCCATGATCCACCTAATGAGACTTGTTTCCATATTTTTTTATTTCAAGCAAAGATGTGAATGCCACAGGACAATGCGTTCATTCACAACAAAGGTCAAAAGTCTGCAATCCAAGTTCAAATGTAGTATTCTTCCAAGGATATGTAATCTCTATAAGAAAATACTTCAAGTAATAAATACAATAGATCGAAATTGATGTGCACAGGTCCTGTAATACTTCCACAGATCCAAGATTTACTTCATACTAACATGTGTTTACACTCTCTATGATGACTACAAAAATGATCTTCCTAGCAAGCCGAAGATATCTCTTGATGTCAATCAAAATACACCTTATGAATATTGATACATACTTGGTTCATCAATGAGTGAGGCCATAGCGAATTATCAAAAAACCATATGAGATTGCTTATTCTCTTTCTTGGGCTTGACCTAACCTGGTTCTGATACCATGTTAAATTTAGTATTTTCATGTTCTTTTCTTAAGTAAATCACATCATTAGCCCATTATTAATTCCATTGTTCCATTACGAATCATATTAACCATTAACTGAAAGAACATCCAATGTAAATGCAGAAGACAAGTCAAGACAAAAGAACACAAGGTTTGGCTCAAGCTAGGGAAAAACCCTAAGATGGGGAAAACCCTTGAACAATTATTTTTATTATCAAAATCAAATGATCAATAGAGAGAGAGAGAGAGAGAGTAAAATAAAAGTCAAAAATAACTTACCATGAATGATGATTCAAACCATTGTCAAAATGCTAAGCAGGTAGCCTAATCAAGTATGCAATCCAGCCTTCAAATAGCAATAGATAAATCCTAACCAGAGATAAGGAGTAGCTTAGGCAATGAAAGATTGATATCCTAAAGGAACTCAATCCTAGATCATACAATCAACCAAGGTCAGTGAGTTGCAGAACATTGTTGTCTAATGTCTACAATTTAGAGCTTCATTCTTAGACTAACCATAGGAAATATCTACACCCTTTGAATTGATTACAGCATACCCTCCTTGACTACAGCAAAGATGGAGGATACAAACTAGCCCATTCAGCCCTTCCAAAAATTCCTTCAATATGTTTTAGTAGGAACCTTTCCTGAAGCCCAAACAGAGACATATATGATATAAAGACAAACATGAAGAGCCTTATTACTTCTTCTCTGAATTGTGGCCTGGGATAGTAAGGCATATGAAGCACTAATCTTCCTCCAAACAACCCTTTGATCCTTCTTGTTGGCTATGGAAAGCCTATGACAACTACAACCCTCTCTCCCATAGAAAGTTGTACCACAACAGAGACAAAACTCTCATAAAATTGACTCTTTTGCCTTGAACGCCCTAGACTTAGATCCACACCTTATTTAAGAAGAATTATGCTCCTTTTTTGTTGTACCAAATGAGGTTGGAAGCACCTCTATATATAGGAATTGGAAAGAGTCAAGAGACATCTCATTTGGACTTTAAGAAGGTGAAGCCAACCATGGCCATTTTTCATATGAGAGTGCATAAAATCAAAAACAAATTTCTCCTTAACCAAATTTGATGATATTATGGTCAATCTTGTTCCTCTCAGAAATAGGAATTCAATGCTACAAATATATTTCTCAAAGAAGTTGTCCAATGTAGAATTTGTCGCTAGTTGTCAATTTTAACATCTCAATTATATCGTTGCTCCTCAAACCATCCTATAGATATCCTTTTCAAACATGGCTTTTACACCTCGATCGCTCATCTTTCTTATAGAAATCAAAATAATTTACAACAATTGGATGTGTAGAACACCATAGAGTGTTTTGGTCTTTTTACCCATGAGATTCAACTTGAATTTTCCTCATCCTATGAATCTAGCTATCAAGTCCTCTCCTAAGAAAACAACACCACTATCATTTATTTCATACTCATAGAACCACTTCGTATGAGGAATCATATGAAAGGATGTGTCTAAGTTATTTAACCATGCCTCCTGTAATACTTGTGTACTTGAAGAAGCAAAATACACACCCCCTCCTTCATTTTAGAAGGTTTTTTCTTTTGTATGAGGAGCATCATCAGATTCCTTCCCTTTCTCAAGAATTTTGGATTTATAGTCTTTCTTGTAATACCCTCCTTTTCTACATCTCTATCGTACCTTTATGAATTTTCGTATAGATTTACATTTCCCATTTGAGGACTCATTTTCATTTCTATTTTGGGAGCATCCTCTTAGAGACAAGGGACTTGTGTTTTATCTTTCCATATTTTGTTGTCTTATCTCCTTGTTATACAATATTTTGTCGCACTCCCAGACTCATATCCTAAGTGTCACACTTTGTGTTGTCAATGTCGCAAGTATTGCAAAGTGACAGAAGTTGTAAAAAATAATGTATTCACCACGAAACATGTTTAGAAGCATCCTTGAAGAAAGAAGAAGACTTGCCTTGAAGAAATTCTGAAGAACTTGTCCAAAACCTTGTTTTGCAAGTCCAGTGCTACTTTTAGCATACAAATCCGTACTGGTAATCTTTTGTTCAACTAGTGACTAGTGTTGGCAGCACACATTTCAATAGGAAAATCAGCATTGTCCCTCTTCAGGCAAATTTTCCTATAATTGAGGAGAAGCTTCTCCTACTAGAAGTCTCAAGAACTTTGAGTTGGTTGCGGCTAAATGAGGATTAGAGCGAGACCTTGCATTCTTGGTTCTTGATCCTACTTTCATGGATATTCCCCTTGAAATGTGGAACCTCTCCCTCCTTTTATGGATCGTCAACTCCCTCTCATTCCCTATAAATCAAACGCCCACCATCTACTTTTGGTTAGATGTTGGTTGGTCATTGCTTGGTTGCATTCATATACTAAAACTATGCCTAAATGTTGCCCATTTTTCTAAGGAGAAGGAGTGCTTGAAGGTCTTGGATAGGACTTGGAAACTCATCCAAAGGAGGCTTCCAACATCAAGGCTTAATTGGTTGTATGATTCCCTCATTTTATATTAATAAATACATGTGTTTACCTTATGTAAGTGTGTAAAGAATTACTCTTTTAGTATGATATTCCTTGATTTGTCATATAGTTTATGTTAGAATGAATTATGATATGTGTGCTTGTATCTTCTTTGTTTGATCTTCCTTGCACGTATTCATCCACAACAACGTAAAGAGGAATTGACTTGGAAGCAAGAAGATTGAGGATGACATCAATGAGTGTTTAACATTAAACTAGGCTAGGTCATCTATCTTACTTTGTATTTTCTGATATAAACTAGGAACACTTGCACATGTTTGTCTATTTTTTTGCTATATCCTCTTATAGGACTAGAAAGATCACTTATGTCCATAGAAGGGATTGTCTACAACAAAATGGTGACTCTGCTAGGGATCATATAGCCCTTTCAACCTCCTTTTTTTGTTTGGCCTATTTGATCAGTTTGGGAAACTACTTCGTGATTTGTCTTTTAGATTTTGTATGGGTTTTCAGTTTGAGTAGTCAGTCCTTTAGAGTGTTAAGTTTGGACTTCTATTTGAAATTATTTTTGTTTTTCCAAGTCTTTCTTGTCCAGCGCATTTTATCCCAGAACAGTCACGCTTTTAGTGCGGTTTGTTTTCAATAAAAATAGCGTTGAAAGCCCTGTCAGCATGGTGTTATAGGTCTATTTGGGCACATCACTCCCGACATTCAGATCAGTATAATTAGGCTCATCAAACCCTAATTCAATTGTTACATGCCTTAGACAAGTCATCACATTGAATGTTTCCATCCATGAAATTTTTCTAGCCTAAACCCTTACTGAAATGCCTCCTTGGGACACCAACGCAGCCTTGGTCAGAGGTAATTGCACTGCAATGCAGGTAGCCCCATTTAGGCCTCCACTTCAGTGCACTTAGGCCCACTTACACCTGCGTTGGGTGAGAATGAGTTAAATTTGCATAGGCTTCTGGGAATATTCCTTGATTCTATATCATTCTAGAAGGATCACATCTCTTATCTTATCCTATGAGCTCGAATTTGGATAGGTTATGGATCAATTAACCTCCTACCCTCTCATCCCTTGCTCCATGGAAACTAACTCCAATTTTGGAAGGCCATTCAAAGCTCAATTTATGACAAAACCACCTCCATTTCCCTATAAATTGAGCACTCATCATAGTGATCAAGGGGATAGAATTTCAATATGGTAGAGAAATTCTGTTCATTTGAGATTTGAGTTCATGTCAAGCAATGTTATGCTGCTAGATTGGTGTGCTTTTGGTGTGACCAGGGTTGGACTGAAGCTAGATGAGTGGCACAAGATTGAACTGTATTGGATGAAACTCTTCCTTATACACTAATAAAGTTGTTTATTCATTTTCTCATATTCTTGTCCTTATCTATGATGATTATGTGTTTCAATGTTGTCGATTCCATTGGTTTATAGTAGATAGATCATGTACGCTTTGATCATTTTTGTTTTTGTTTTTGTTGACATAGGTACCAATTGAGCAGATTCATTTCAAGTGGAAGCGATGGGAGCAATTTAAAGGAGATAAAGGAAGCGAAAGACTATAAGTAAGTTTGTTCATCTCATCTATATACTATAGGAAAAGGTTAAACTACTTTCTTTTTGTTGTTCTAAGTGTAGCTACCCACTTAGGTAAAATGTGTTTATCGGTAGATGCAAATTCCATATAACAAATTGGCGACCATACTAGGGAATGACTGTCATTCCCGGTAGTTTAACCTCATCATATTACATCCTAGTAGACTTTGCTTGATTTCATTGATCTTATTTCAGTCATTTTGAAGTGTTTTTAGTCAAAAAATTGTGATTAGATGTCTCCTGATTGGGCTTTCTGGCACTAGCGCAGTCTTGGTCTTAACATAGTGCACTGCAGAGCACCCTTAGCTTAGAGACAATGCACTGAAGCGTATTGTCTCCCAGTTTGGGTTGCGCTGATCCCTCTTAGGCTAAAAACCCCACTTTTGGCTTGGTTTTTCCCAAATTTACTTCTAATTTGTTTGTTGAAAGATCAATGTTTTCTATGGTTCTGAAATCAATTTTATTTCTTATCCTAGCCCTACTTTGGCCTTGATTGTTTAGCATTTCTTAAATGATTTCTTTATCATTATCAATTCATTGTCAAAGTTAGCTTACAATAAATTAGTCTTTTCTAAAAAGGAAGTGTCGTAAAGTCTTCATTTCTTGGAAACAGGAACTGTCGTAAAGTCTTCATTTCTTGCGAAAAGTATTGATTGATTGTTTGTGTGTTTGGTTTCCTTTTGTTCATCTAAACATTAAGGGAAATGACAAGAAAAACTTGCACTATGCATATAGAGTTTTATGTGTGTTTGTAGGAATAGTATAGGGAAAGTTTGAGTAGATGTGCTCTATGCTCTTTGATTAAAGATTCTGATTGCTCTATCACTTGTAGTTAAGGTTTCCATTGTTCAAATCAAATGAAAAGAATGTTTCTCATCATAGTTTCATTCTAGGAATTTCAAAGACATCACACAATGAACCTAAAAGACAAACTCTTAAACAAGATCAACTTAAAAGTTATCTCAATTATCCTAATGGAGCATTGTAACTTAACACATAACATTTAGAGGTTTTAGGCTAGAGACGTGTTCCGACATCATTAAACATACCATTTGTTGCTAATGGTCTGTGATACATTCCTAGTGTGATAAATAATTCCACGTACGTAAGTATATCGTATCTCATCCACGTAATTTTGAGTATATTGGGCAGTGTTATAGTACGAAAAATATAAAGGAATGCTCTCATTGTGCGGTTTCGCATTAGACACTGCTAACACTGATTGGGCCACCATGTACTTTCAAGTATATTTGGGAGGACTAAATTAGGTTTCTATCCATCCATAGGTAATCGAGTCAGCTGCCTTGTTTATTGTGGTACACTAAAAACAACATTCAGGGAGATTGCCTGCACGTATGTTAAGTCCTTGGTTTACTGAGGTAGTATATTGCAATTCACAGTTACTTGGTAATCCTTTTGCCTAGATTATCCCTGTTTTGTTTTGTTATGTTATTTTAGTTAAAATAAAGTTAATTGATCGTGGATAACATCCTCCACATCACTCCTTAGTTGATCTTAGGTTGAGACATATGGCAACAACTCCGAAGTCCATCGATCAAGGAATTCCTTTTGATGGGAATCCTAGTCCTTTTCCTCCTTTCAAAAATATTAGTGCTTCTTATATGGCTACATTGTCCCTTCCAGGACTCACCATAGGCTTGCCAGTATGGTTGTTCTTAGCCTCCTTGGCCCCACAACTGAATATTCCTATAACTAGACAAAATCAACCTCCATTTGATCCTAAAGTTGACCCTTTACCTTCTTCGTCAATTGTTTCTTCCTCCCCTTCTTCCTCTTTGCCTGGTGAAAGTATTAACACTAGTAACTAGGTGGATAAGAAGAAAAATAAAGGGAAGAAGAAGAAGAAGGAGAAAATTCAGCAGGGGGCAACCAAGCAACCATTGCTTCGAATGCAATTTCTAATGAAAAATTGTCCGATAAGCCTCACAAACTTTGATCTCCTTGCAAACTTTGTACTAGAGACCATCTTCTTCGAAATTGTTCTAGTATTCCTCAGATCTTAGAAGAATGGTATTCTCATTCACATCATCCTATGTCATCAACTTCTGGAGATACAAAGGGAATCACCCCATTCACCTTTGTCCCTATTTGGATGAAGCCAAAAAAGTGTTGGATAATCGTCCTGCTTCTCCACAGCGACTTCCATCTGGTTACAAAAGACTCTCCCTTAATCCTTCACTAGTTGATGAAGTGTCTGACCCAAATCAACCGTTGGTCAAACCCACTCTCTCTGAATGTGAATCCCATGAGTCTATACCTGACCAATCATAGGTCGAGGAAACATTTGACCCAATTTCACCTTCATTTAATCATACCTTTCCCATAGAGAGTGAGTATGATACCACTCAGGTTCTTTTCATTTCTTCATATTTAAATGAGCTTGGAGGCAACCCTCTTGTTCCATCACGACAGGATGAAATCCTCTCATTCTCATAACTCAAGGGGTTAATTATCCCATTCTTACAATACCCCGTCCTAGTAGTCTGGTCACTTCCTTTGATTGGAATCGACTGATAGGATGCCGTATTCCTTCTTATGCGTCTTTCCAGATCATAGTACAAGTTTATAATATGATTGTATCTGGCACTATTATAGATAAAGGTGCATTTGCGACTATCCTTTCCTCCACTGCTTGGCAGGCACTCAGTTTGCGGCCACTTGTGCCTGTTACCAAAATCTGTTGACTTTTAACAAAGGAACCAATCAACCATTAGGGATCCTTCCTCAGTTGCCTATTACTTTGGGAGGAATTTTTTTTTATCTCAATGTGATGGTAGTCCCAAGCCCTTCTGATTACAATTTACTTCTTGGGCGCGACTATGTTTATGACATGGAAGCTATTGTTTCAACAGTCTTTCGAGTGATGTGTTTCCCACATGAAGGTAGAATTGTCACTGTTGACCAGATTTCATTTCCCAGTCCAAAAATGGCTTTTAGTCAACCATCTTCCCTAAATGGTCCTTTTGTCCCAATGGTATCTTCCCCGCCAAGGGTTAATTATGTGGCAACCTGTTCCATGCCTACATCAACTGACGATCAATTCCATGATGTTGTGCATTATGTACTAGGGGCATTGGAACCAGATCTCTCTAATTGATTCCTTGCTACGTATCCCTTCCAAAGCATTATTCTCCCATCTGTTGATGACCTCTTGGAAGTCATGAACTGTTATGGGTTGTGATCAAGGAATATGAAGATAGTTCCTGGTCTTGTGTCAATTGCATTAAAAAATGAAACAAAGGGTACAAGCATAATTCCTTGTTTTGTGTTAAGCTCATTAAAAAATGAAACAAGGAATATGAGGATATTTCTTTTACTGTGTCAACCTCATTAAAAAATGAAATAGGTCCCAGAGCGTAGTTCCTTGTCTTTTTTTAAGCTCGTTAAAAAATGAAACAAGGAATCTGAGCAGAGTTCCTTGTCTTGTGTCAAGCTCATTAAAAAAATGAAACAAGTTCCCCTGGAGAAATGTTCCAATTCCAGCCTTTGATTAGATCTCGTAAAATCCTAGTCGAGTCTTTCACTTGATCTCATAAATGAACCTTCATTTCATCCACCTGATATCCACAAGTAGTCTACTTAGGTGAATGTAACGAAGCTTGGGCAACATGCACCTAGATCGAGTCAACATGTTGGGGGCATGTAAACTAATCTCAGCATATTTGTTTCATGGTTTAAGATTGTGTAAACATGAAACTGAATCCAAGCATAGGTCCCTATGGTTCAATCTTGTGTAAAAATTAACCCATCTCCATTTTAACCCTCATGATTGCCATTCTATTAGCCTCTTCCATCAAATGAGCCTTTGTTTTTCTCCTTCCATCGTCAATATCTGATTGGCTGATCATACGCTTTCACTTGGTTATTTTACTCTTTTTTAGGAATAGTTTCAATGAGTGGTCTTATTAGCCAGCCTCTTCACATAAATCAACATGTTTTGAGAAGTTCCAACAACACTGGAACTCGTTTCTATCCTAGACACCACTTGTTCCTCTAAGTGGATCCCTCTTTAATCTCTTTTCAGACTCTTGAAACATGAAAAGATTGTCGAGAGCTTGTCCTTTTTAGTTCATAAATGGATTGGAAATGACATCTACTCAGTATAAGTTTAACCCTTTTCCAAACAGAGATAGATTACTTACAAAAAATGAATACATTTTATCGAACATGGCCAATAGGTTCTCTCTTGTAATATTTTACTTTTTTTCGGACATGGGACACAAATTTACGAAAAAGAACTTGTGGAGTTTTATTTTTGTCCATTTTCAAACTCTCTAAACATGAAAATGCCTGAGTTCTCATTGTCATTAAACGAGTTAAAACATCAAATAGTGACAAACATGTCCATCATGACAAGACCAAGTTTCACCTTCGCTATACTCATTAAAACATCATAGCAATGGGTTCACCTGAAGGGTGGAATTATAATACAAGCATATGTTATCCTCCTCAAACTTGTTTAAAAAAATAAAGAGGCATTGGTCAGCAATGAATGGGGAAAATGGGAAAAGGGATAAATCACTTTATGGTAGCAAGTCTCTCTTGAACATGACACTTTCACTTCATCTCTATGACTATTTGGGTTGGGTTATCTGCTTGATTGTTATCATACCTATGGTCTATCACACCATCCATCACTTTGGTTTTCGGTCGATGCTACCAATTCATTCGTTGTCACCGAAATGTTCAAGAGAAGTCACTTAGTAAAATTCATCCTTTACAATACTTATAAACCTTCATTTCCATGGCTGACATTCCTGAACCTTGTGTCATCAATCAAATTTTGTCTTCAAAATCATTACACTCATTTCATGTCGTTGATGGGAGATACATCAAGGCCCTCCTGTAATGAGTCGCTTATTGTTGACATCAACACATTATCCAAGAAGTTGACTTAGCAACACCCTTCTAGTACCTTGGGGCTTGCCACAGGGGATCCACAAGGGGAGAAATACCATACCATGTGGTTTCATATTGGGGGATATATATTGAGGAAAAAATGGCATAATATATTGGAGGATATATAGGGGGTAAGGGGTTTTTATATGGAAGGTATAAAAATGGAGTTCAAAGTTAATGAAAAAATATAAAGGGGTATCAACAATGTTAATGAAAAAATGGATACCTACAATATCTAGTGGAAGTGGGGGTTTTTAAAATTGGGAAGGTGTATTGGGTTCATATTGGTAGGGGTTTAAATAATGTGATTTTTAGGGGTATTTTCCAATATGTAGTCAAATTAAGGCTATTGTTTAATATGTTGGGAACACATGTGAAAGGAAAAAGGTTCATTGAGTGAAGCCCCCGTGGGGCTTGCATACATCAATGGCAAGTTTTTTGCTTCCGCCAATAGGTTGACATCACTCGCCTTCGATCAAAAGACTTTGTATGGTGTTCAACATCAAAACATTTATTCACACCATGCAGAATGTACTGCAGTACCTTGAGAATCATTATCATTATCAATGATCTCTCTCGCGTCTATTAACAAATTACAGCATTGGCTGGTAATCAGACGGTGTCTTCCCATGTTCAACTTCAGATCACATTTTCACATGGTTAGACTCATACTTGAGAGAATGATTGGATGAGATAGAAGACCCTAGATCTAGTTTCATCCATCCGGGCTGCAATTTTAGGAGAGTAATAAATCATCTGTACAATGGCTTTACACGGATGGTCATCCTATCATGGGTCTATATCTGTAGATGACTATCTAATTTATGTACATGTAATGAAAATTTTATATATTGAGTATGGGTATCCCTTCCCTCAACAATTCATGAATGTTGACAATAATACTGAGAGGGGGGGGGGGG